>RJVU01044706.1:5905419-5954921 GCA_003731715.1 Anabarilius grahami
TAAAAAAAAAAAAAAAAAATAGATTGTTTCATTTAAAGTCACCATTATGAAGTGTTCTCTTTGTTTGGAAACTTGGACATTATTTAAAGCTTTGATGAGTAAGGATATTTTTAAATATATCTCCGATTGTGTTCGCCTGAAAGAAGATAGTCATATACACCTAGGATGGCTTGATGGTGAATTTTCATTGTGGGTGAACTAACCCTTTAGAGTTTATTTTTTATCTAAAACTGTAAATATAAAATGCATATTTAAAAAACAAAAGTTACAACAACAGCATTACAGCTAATCTGTACATATACAAGATGTTACTGAACTGTGATGTCCTATACAGTTGTCATTTAATTCTAATAAACTGAATTAAAATAACCATTACTGTAAACATTATTGTGAAAGTATGGAAAGACATTGTAAATTTTACACTTTACATTTACACATGCCAATAATCTCAGTTGATTTCTGATTAAATAAAAAGTGCCTCTGCCAACTGATTTTCAGTCCCGTCTGTCACACATCGTAATGTTCACACCAGGTGTTTTAAGGCACCACACCAAACAACATTATGGCCATCTAAAAACACATCTGTCCTTTTACTCTGAGCACAGCACATCAAATGAGAAGTTTAAATCGTACACCAAAAAATGCTGTTATCGAGGGTAAACCATAAACCTTATCGATTAACAAACACTGACAGGACTGCAATAATAGCCGGCTGTATTACAGCAATAATAAAAGTGTAGTTTTCTGTAATTTTCACTTAAATTGATAACTGAGGTGCAAGACGGCAATGGTTGCATTTATAGGAAAGTCCTTGAAAGTCCGCGGTGTGATAGAGACATGAAAGTAGTAGATTTCAATTACCCAGAACAATAATGTTATATGTTGTGGGTGCTTCTCAATTAGAAGGCTAAATAATTAAGAGTGACAAAAAAAAAAAAATGCCAAATCACTTTCTGCCAAAACTTTTTCGTGAATTGGAATGTGTGCAAAGGACTGTAGATGAATGTAAAATCAGGACACGAAGCATATACACGTTGCATCCTTGAAAATACACCGAATGAAAAACGCAAAATGATGGCTGCCTTCCCAAGGTTTCTTCAAATTGAGATGCCCTTCATCAGAGCTTGATATCATGATATGAAGTCTTCCTACGACGCAGCCTTCCGATTGAGAAGAACCAGGGGCGTTTCCTTACGAGGAGGCAAGGGAGGCAGTGCCTCCTCAAAAAAAATAGGATGAGAAAATAATCCAATTACATATAAAATAACACAAATATTACAAATTATGACATTAAAAAGAGCGCAAGTCACACGTATTTCTAAAGGAACAGTGCCCAACAGCGACACCCGCAGGTAAAGTTACAGCAGGAGTCATGCCTCCCTTTTCACTCATAGAAAACCATAGAAAACCATTAGACCCCCAGCGTGTGGTGGGTTTTGTGGGGGGTAATTGAGAATGAATGGGGGAAAGTCACGTGAGAGGAGGCAATGCTCCATCGTGCTATGATTGGATGTAATTGGTTATGATTGGATGTGATTGGTTTGTGCGATAAATCCCGCCTCTTGTTGACTTGTCAGTTTGACTGAACAAATGATGGCGTCAATGGGAAGACTAACTGAAAAGTAAGTAAACAGATCACCCAGTTAGATATCACTGCTTAATGTCACGTTAAAATCAAACTTGAAATGGACTGAAAGCATGATGACTGTGGGGTTTTACGGAGCATGACTGATGATCCAAAATAGCCTAAGTTGACAATCAAAAAGAATAACATCAATACACAAATAAAATATACTGTTTAAATTATTACTGCCATTATTTTGGAATGAATGTAGAAATGCTTAAAACACTAACTTGATGAGATTGAGATTGTTTTAAAAAAAATAGAACATTACATTGTTAATGTAAAATTACAAAAGAGAATTGTATTTGTTTTTTTTGATGTAATGTAAAGTAATGTTGATTTAACAAGGAAGATGTGTCAACGTTAAAAGTAATGCCTGAATTTACATTGATTCTTAAATAAATAAAAAATGTGCCTCCTCATTTCAGAACACCACTGCACGCCACTGAGAAGAACCCAGCGTTTACCATAGGTAACTGCAAATGGACCAATCAGAATTGAGTATTCTAGAGCACTGTGGAGTAAAAATGGTTATCAGAAGACTGGCACTTTTTTAAAACAACTGGATTGGCTGAAAAAAACTTGAAAAGTCTGTAAAACTTGAAGATCCCTGGTGTAATTAATATATGCAATACTGGTCATTTTTATGGTCAATATTTACTGAATAAAATATAAAAATATGTAATGTGTTTAAAATGAAAAATATTAAAGGTGCAATGTGTAACAATTAGGAGTATCTATTGACAGAAATGCAGTATAATATACATAACTTTGTTTTCAGCAGTGAATAAAGACCTTACTTAATGAACCGTTATGTTTGTATTACCTTAGAATGAGCCATTTCTATGTACATACACCACGGGTCCCCTTACATGTTAAGTCGGCATTTTGTGCCGGCATGTTTCTACAGTAGCCCTAAATGGACAAACTGCTCTACAGAGTGCGTTTGCACTGGCTACTCTCTGCTGTCTCACATGACGACATCTTTGTCCTGTGTTGGCCACCGTAGCTTCTCTATAATGCAATTTGCAACCTCACCGCTAGATGCCACTAAAATTTACACACTGCACCTTTAAATAAAAAACATAAAAACAAATAAATTCTAAAAAATGACTGAAGTGACATTTTAAGTTGTTCAATTTCTTACCCTGCAGGCAACAGAACATGAATAATTACAGTATGAGAATTACAGAATAAAGTAATATTCTATACGGTATCATGAGAGCTTTTGTATGTGCGCTTCTGCTGTCGTTTAGCACTGCTGTATGATGCTGTGCAGGATCATACTCATGTAGCTTCCTTTAATGGATGGTTTGGACATCACAGGCCACAAGCCTCAGCGCAGGATATCATGATTGACTCTGAATGTGGGCAGTGAATACATAATAAGGTCCATCTGATTACACCTCTGCAAAAACCTGACTTAATTAATTAGTGCTCACTCCTCTGTGTCTTCACTCACATACACACTTACATTTGTACACACACACACAGGGTTCATCTGTTCCCAGCTTAATTAATTGCAATAACTCCCTCACGCTGCACCTGCGTGCTTGACTGCACAGAGCGTTGTGTCTCTGCTACCTGGGACAGATTTAAAGCCATTCACTATAAGGTACACGTGCTGTGTCCAAAGTATAGTATCTATAGTATCAATGTAATCTGGAAATACTACATTCTCCATGTTTTCATTGTCATTGACTTACAGTACCAGTGTCACTTGAATCACTTCACTGTAATATACAACTCCTCTCCTGTGACCTCATGGGAAAGTAAAGTGTCCACTGGATGCACACAGGAAGTAGGTCATATTGCTACTTTTTTATGAATGTGTATTCAGACATAATACTCTTTTAACACCTACTATATAGTAGGGAAGACTCGTGTAGTATATGAATGAGTAGAATGTAATATAAATCTCACTTTTAACCACTTCTGCATGTATAATGTGATTTGCCTACTTTATCATTCATAATGCATTTTCTTGTTAAGCATCTCTTATTGCGTTGCACGTAGTGTAGTAAAGCATTTCTATTATTTTTGTTATGCATGCAACTCAAATTTGAGAAAAGGCACACTATTTTTCAGCATTAAGTCCCAGGACACAGCAGTGTTGGGGAAGTTACTTTGAAAATGTAGCTTGCCAAGTTATAAGCTATTGTATTTTAATGCAGTTTGGAAAAGATAGTTCATTAAACACGTTGACCTTTTTTCACACTGTGGAAGTTGCCGTATTAAGACTTTTCCACAAAATATAAATAATAAAACAATTATGAAACACAATACAGCTTATGAAATAGAAATATGTAAAATACAAAAATATCAAACTGCTGTTTTAACTGACAGAAATTGTATAATACGTTTAAAAAAATTACAACAAATAAAACCTTTTCTGACATTATTTAAAAATACACAATAAAAATAAAGGTTGTTATAGTTTTGCTTTTAAAGCTGCAGTCCATAACTTTTTTGGGTTAAAAATGATCCAAAATAAATTGAGCAAGTACATAGCAAGTGTTCAAAACTATCTCCTTACCTTGGCCCGATTCACAATGGTAATGTTTTCTAATTCGAGTGGTACTGGTAGGTTTCGAGCATGTCGCTGTTCGTCTTTGCGTCATTATGTCACGTCTGTTTATATAAAGAAGGAGTCCCGGATAGTAGGCTATATTCACACGTGAGGATGCTGCTGGTAGCGGATCATTTATAGCCTTTTCTCACAGCAGCTGGAATCATTAAACATCAATTTGATGGTGGATTGTATGATATGACAAATTAATGTTAGAGATTAGACTGTACAAAACTTGAAATCTACAGGTACCGCTAATACACACTAAATACACGTAGTCATGCAATGCTGATGTTGTTAACATTAACAATTTGAGAACAAAGTATAACAATAATAATAATAATTTGCACGGTTTGATGTGATATGAGCTAAGTTATCATTAGATTTAATCACCACTAGTAGTTTATTGTAATGCTTTTTTTCTCAGTTGGTCAGAAGAAAAGTGGCAGATTTGTTACTTACTTGTTCAGATGACATTTTCCGGTGAAAATTCTTATTTTGGTCATACTTCCAAGACTGACTCCGAAGTACAGTATCCATACCGGTGCAGTGACTGACAGCAAACATTAGATTCATCCGCGCTGTGGAGCCATGCCGATGCACAACCCATGTAAAGATGGTAATTCCGCAAATAACTGCAATTGCAGGTTTCAAACAGAGATGGCGACAAAGAGGCAAATCTTACGGACTGCAGCTTTAAATTCTCTCTTGTCTGTTACTGAACACGTACGTGTGAGTTGTGAAGTGAACTTAATTTAACAGAATTCTTTCAATGTGTGTGTGTGTGTGTTTTCAGTCATCACAACAGAGATGATGAAGCATGGTGTGGAGGGGTCACAATTGGTTTATGCACTTTTAAGAAAAAAAACTTTAGTTATTGTAACATTGGTTAATGAAATGCATAAACTGATTAAAAAAAACATTGCAGAATGAAAATATATGTAAAGAAAAATATGAAAAATACATTAAAGCTGGCGATTATGTGTCCATATATACAAGCTGCAACATTTTTACAAGCTATATTGATTTTATTTTTTATTATTATTTTTTAAGTTAAGACTGGAAAACTATGTGCCAGTGGTGCATGGGACACTTGAGCAACCCTTCACTATAAGGCAGCAGCTATCAACTTAGCTATTTTTTGCATACCCACTGAAGCTAAGCAGGTTTGAGCCTAATCAGTACTGGAAGAGCCTCCTGGGAAATCTGAGGTTGCTGCTGGAAGTGTGTTAGTAAGGCCAGCAGGGTGTGCTCGTCCTGTGGGTCCAAACGCCCAAGTATAGATCAATGAATCAAGAAAGAGTGGGTTTTATCTGGCCAATTCACAGTGAGAATCTCAATAATGGTCACAATATCAAACTAGACCAAACAGGTTTGCATTTAATACACATTGGGCCCTATTTTAACGATCTAAGCGCATGGTCTGAAGCGCATGGCGCAGGTGCAATCCTCTTTTGCTAGTTTAACGACAGTAAAACGGTGCGCCAGGCGTATGTTTCCAAAAGGGTTGTACCTAGTCTCTTATTGAGTCATGGGTGTGTTTTGGGCATAACTTGCAATAAACCAATCAGAGTCTTATCCCCCATTTTCTTTAAAAGCCAGTTGCGTTTGCACAATGATCGCTATTTACATGCTGGAATTTGCAAGCAGAAAGACTGAACACTTCTCCAGAGAGGAATCCTTTTATTTTTAATATTTAAAAATGTTTGTGTGCTGCTGCACGTCTCTGTGTGTGTAATAAGCAGAGTGTATGTGCATTGTGCACCCACCTATAGGTGCATACTAATGCGCCCTTTAAATAACAAAAAAATTATATATTGTTAAATAACAATGGCGCAGTTGTTTTCAGTTGCCTCAAAATAGCAACGCGCCAACAACGCGCCTGAACACACCTCGTTTTCAGACCAGCACGCCCATGAGCAAACAGATGGGCATGAGTCCAATTACTATTTAAACATCATGGGAGCTGGACGTGAAAATGATAACTGCGTCAGACTGAAACTAGCAAAAAACACTTTGGCGTCACATTGTGCTGGGTGTATGATAGGGCCCTTAAACGGATAATAAAAATTCTGTCATCATTTACTCACCCTCAAGAATGTTGGTAACCAAACAGTTTTGGTTCGCATTGACTACCATTATATGGACAAAATATGTTGAAATTAACATATATTAATATGTTTAATAAATGAACATTTACTAACAAGTTTACTTAATAATAATTAAACAATAAACATTTATTAAATTGCTTATTAATAAATGTTCACCTTTTGATTATTATTTTTGCCTCTAGTAATTATGTGTCTGGTTCATTTTAAGGTTAAATTGTGGGTTAAATAAAACTATCCAGCAGGTTGGGCAAATATTTAACCCAACTGCTGGGTTAAAACAACCCAGTCGCTGGGTTCGTCCATTTTCAACCCAACCCAGCATTTTTTAGAGTGTATACTAATTGAATACAGCAATTTCAAATACTCAGTAATTTCAAGAACTAACAAAACAAAATTTATAAAACTAGGAATTCTCCCCCTTTTAATAACAGCACATTTCAAAGATATATTGACCACTGGCCTAGAAATATTCCTGTTTTTTGTTTCAAAAGTCTGATCACCTTTTAGTGTTGAACATCCATTAGAAATTGTCAAAATGGCGTTACATCACATATTTGATGACTCAACCTTAAAAGCAAGGCCAATGATTCTAGCACACTATTTTTGACATTGACCATGATTAATTTGTTCTCCTGACTTCAGTAACACTTCTCCTGAGATGACTGAAGAGTCCACTAAAGTCTGCAGTTGCAAGAAGAGTCTTAATTACCTCGGCACTCAGACGTTTCATCCAGTGAAACTCCTTGCTGTAGGGGAGGGCCGCTCATTGATGGCGCCCTCTTAAATCCACCCCCCTTTGTTGAGAGTCGGTAACAGAGGGAGGTTGATTAAAAAAGCGAGCAAGGTGGACAGCAACACGTTTAATGAGCTGCCTGAAGGAAAATAGCGATTTTGGTGAGGTTTAATTTTTCAAATGGGAATGCAAGAAAGCACTTTGCTCTTCGTATCATTATACAGAGATTGTTGAACTCTGCTGCTTCCCCTCATTTATTAATGCCCCTCATTAAGATATGTCGATGATGAATTCTAACTAAATTCTTGCCTTTTGGCCTTTGTATTAAAACTCACTGTTCAGCAAATACATTTTTGGTGTTATTACCTTATATAACCGCTGATCAAATGAGTTAACAGACTGATTACATTATGCATGGAAATACTACTTCCACCCCCATCATACTTGCATTTTCCTCCACTAAATATGAAATATGAATATAAAACAAATAAAGTCAGGATTCAAGATGGTGGAGCACACTGATGCAGGGGTTTCTAAAATTTGAGCTTGAATGTACATGTTGTTTGCTAGTACACATAATCTACCCAGGTGAAAAGAAAGTACATTTCTATAATATACTTAAAGTGCTCTATTTTCGTGCACTAATTTTGTACTTAATATACTAAAAATTCATCTTTAGTACTTCTTAAGAACATCTAAGTGTACTCAACTGTGCTATTTTGAGACGGTATATTTAAACAAATATATTTAATTATCACTTGTAGTACACTATGGGTTCAAATGTTCTATAAGTAGTATCTAAATACATTTCTTAAATACAGAGATAGTATATTAAAAGCACATTTTTGTTCATATTTAATGCTGTCTCAAAATAGCACAGTTGAGTACACTTAGATGTTCTTAAGATGATCTTAAGAAGTACTAAAGATGAACTTTTAGTATATTAAGTACAAAATTAGTGCACGAAAATAAAGCACTTTAAGTATATTATAGAAATGTACTTTTTTTTCACCTGGGTATACATATTGTCCCTCATGTCTATATTGTGACATTGTGCTATGTAGTTGTAATTGTGTATTTCTAAAGACCAAATGTTTCCACCAAGGTTACCTGGGAAACTCTGTCTAGTTTTTTCTATCTGCCCTGCAAAGAAAAAAGACAATAAAATGGACTCTCTCTTTGACATAAATGGTGAAAACAAGGCTGTGTCAATGCAAGAGAGACTTTATATTGTAAACTGGGAACATAAGGCCTTTCACTCACAGATTTAATACAAAATACACTCTTTGAGACTAGCAAACCTCAGTGGTCTCTCACAGCATCCCTTGGTGGAAATCTGGGCTATTGTTTTCCAGATGCACCTTTTCAATCTATGCGTTCCTTTGTTTCCACTTTCCCCGTTTCAATAAAAAATGTTTTCTTCATCAGCAACTCTGATTGAATCATGTTCAGCTCCAATAACCAAGCAGAAAACGTGATGGTGGAATGACTAGAGGGAAGGAGGAGGGTGGGGGGTAAATGCTGGTGGGGGTTTGAGAAAGACAGGAGGTAGCGGGGAATGAGTTTAATGGAGGCTGAAAAGCAAGAGAATCCCTGATTCAAACCTTTGTGTTAGCCTGTCTCCTCAGCACACAACACATCTGGGTTGCTCGTCTGCATATTAGGGTTTTTAACCAGATGAACTAGTTACACAAACTCTTCCTCTGAGATAATTTTAGGCCCAGATGCAGTATTTGTGCACGTTTTCTGCTTCTGCTCTGATTTTGGCAGGAAATCAGCGGAATGCTGTGGATTTATAGCTACACTCTTGGAATAAAAGATTCTTTATAGTACCTTAAAGGGTTTTGTCAGGCACGTTGAATATATTGTTCCAATAGATATAGGTTTTGACTTGGTTTGTGCCAAATTTTGCGTCATTACCAGTGGTTTTAAGGTATGGTTGCTATTTGGAACCTTCAGAAAACATGAACTCGATTTTTCTCAAAATTGACTTTGCTGGCTCTATCGACTTCAAACAGGTGTAGCTCAGTCATTTTTTGTCAGATTCCAACAAATCATACATCATTTTGAAGGTTTTTAATGGAGAATTTGAGAATAATAATAACTAATTTTTGAAAATTTGCTAATTGAGACTCATTTTTCCAGCACGGAAACATAGCTAACATGCACTGTTGCTATCTAATCTGACACCCAAATGTGTTATGTTTCTTCATTTAAACATAGCTTTTGTGTCATTTCTAGCCATCCTGCTGAAGTGTCAGGGTTGTTAAACTAGAAACGGAAAAAAACGATTAAAGAAGATGGTTAAATATTAAACTAATAGGTAAGACAAGAGTAAAGATTTGGTATCCAAGCATGTGTACACTAACCATTAAACTGCATGGCCTGTATGTAAGCCTAGCCTCTCACATGATGACCCAACATTTCTAAGAGAAGGAAGGTGCACTTTTTGTCCCCTATGACTGATGCCTTAGACTGATCAAGTGAAGCATAAAACATTCTCTCCCCCAGATGTATCAGATGTCTAAATTATAATAAGGTCCATATATCAAACAAACTGCAACCATCAAAAACAGAGGGGATATGGGGCACTCCTACAGCCACTATTATGACTGACCTTCATTACTTTGGCAACTTTCTCTCTTCAACTGATAATAGCCATAAGCTAATTGCACTAAACTTCCCAAAGAAAACATCATTCTGGTGTCTGCTGTTTTAGCCACAGAGGCCACTTTTAATGAACCCAATGAAAAGACAGACATGAGTCTTTTTTATCTCACATTACATAAATCTGTATAAATAAAATAAATATTAGTTTCATTTCAACGTAATGTTTATGGACCGCAAATGTGGCATGCTTTTGATTACCACAGAAAATAAATTCAGTTTGTTCTTCAGTTTGTAAAAACAAATGGAAAATGTATTTATGGTAAACGAAAAAGTCTGTTTTTTTAATTATTATCTGCAGTATATACTGTCTATTAAATTCAATGAACCCAATGCTGTTTGAAAATGTCCTTCAAAACATTGTCTTTTGTGTTCTTCAGAAAACATAAAGGTAAACAGTTTGGAATTATATAATAAATAATGACAGAATTTTCACTATCCCCTTAATGAGCTAATGCAACACAATTCCTGAACATTTTGTCACAGAGAACAGATAAGTGGATCATTTAAAAATAACTTCATCTCTATCTTCTAACAAAAAAAAAGAAAAAAAGAAAAAACTAAATTGAGTGGAAAATATGATGCTAAATTAATTTAATTGTTTCATGTGGAACAAAGTAGATAATTACAAATTCAAACTATTTTTTTCTCAAGCTTGTCTACTACATTAATTTTTTTAATAAATATTTGTTTGTTGTCTAAATCCTCCTTTTGATATTGGACTACATTTTTAGGCAAAGAATCGAAATAGCAGCAATAATCATAAATGTTTAACATATCACAGTTGAAAATCGAATTGGAATATTATAATATTTGTTTAATTAAAGATAAATTTAATTAAAACAACCAACTAAAACAATATTCCCAAGAAAACATATTTTGTTTGAAACATTGGTAATAAGGTTTCATTTGTTAACATTAGTTATTAGTTATAAACTAACAATGAACAATACAGGGTTTATTATCATAATGTTAATCTCAGCATTTACTAATGCCTGGTTCAGACTACATGATTTTAGACCGATTTTGCCACGATCTGTTTGACATAGATTGTCGTGGGGATTCGCAAACGACAATGGGCGTCGGATCGTTTCAGCTCGTTTAGTTTGTTATAGTGGACTGTCGCGTCTGCAATGCTTCACGACGTGACGACAAAAAGACTAGTATGTTTTATTTTTTTCTTGAGTCGGGTGCACACTGTGCAATTTATAATAGTCCTTTACGATGGTTGCTTGTCAGACTGTACGAACATGATCCTCATGTCACATTGCAAGATCTCAGCTGTCATTTATGTCAGACTAGACGCGTTAAAAACGGACGCGTGTATGAAAACTTGTCCGGAGTTTTACATCAACCCATACACGTTCGATGACTGTGAGCTGCATTAAGGCTG
The DNA here is from genome assembly GCA_003731715.1 of Anabarilius grahami. Lineage (NCBI taxonomy): Eukaryota > Metazoa > Chordata > Actinopteri > Cypriniformes > Xenocyprididae > Anabarilius > Anabarilius grahami. Next base: position 5,916,517 of record RJVU01044706.1, read on the forward strand.
GTTCACACTGTGCGATTTATAACAGTCCTTTACGATGGTTGCTTGTCAGACTGTACGAACATGATCCTCATGTCACATTGCAGGATCTCAGCTGTCATTTATGTCAGACTGTACGACAGTCAAGACGCGTTAGAAACGGACGCGCGCATGAAAACTTGTCTGAGTTTTACATCAACCCACACGCGTTCGATGACTGTGAGCTGCATTACACGCGGGACTGAAATGGTGGCTAACAAAGACATCTCTATCATTAATTTTGATCACGGCCTGTCTTGAAAAACGAAGACAATTTGACGTTCGTCGTAGGAGAAGTCACACTGGAGGATTGTGCGCCAAATCTTCTGACATTGCCAGAATTTCGTCGGAGGTAAAATTTGATCGCAACGGTCATTAATCGGCTGTCTGTGAACATGTCAAACTAGCGATCAAAGACTACAGATTTTAGTCTAGGATTATAGGAATCTTTTAGGATTTGCAAAATTCGTCTCAGACGACCAAATCGTGGCCAAAATCGCACAGTGTGAACCAGCCTTCAGCCGTCATTTATGTCAGACTGTATGGCAGTCAAGACGTGTTAAAAACGGTCGCGCGCATGAAAACTTGTCCGGAGTTTTACATCATCAAAACATACACATTCGATGACAGTGAGCTGCGTTAAGGCTGGTTCACACTGTGCGATTTTGGCCACGATTTGGTCATCTGAGACAAATTTTGCAAATCCTAAAAGATTCCTATAATCCTAGCCTAAAATCTGTAGTCTTTGATCGCTAGTTTGACATGTTCACAGACAGCCGATTAATGACCGTTGCGATCAAATTTTACCTCTGACGAAATTCTGGCAGTGTCAGAAGATTTGGCGCACAATCCTCCAGTGTGACTTCTCCTACGACAAACGTCAAATTGTCTTCGTTTTTCAAGACAAGCCATGATCAAAATTAACACTAGAGATGTCTTTGTTAGCCACCATTATAGTCCCGCATCTAATGCAGCTCAAAGTCACCGAACGCGTGTGGGTTGATGATGTAAAACTCCGGATAAGTTTTCATGCGCGCGTCCATTTTTTAACGCGTCTTGACTGTCGTACAGTCTGACATAAATGACAGCTGAGATCCCACAGTGTGACATGAGGATCATGTTCGTACAGTCTGACAAGCAACCATCGTAAAGGACTATTATAAATTGCACAGTGTGCACCCGGCTTTACACGCGGGACTGAAATGGTGGCTAACAAAGACATCTCTATCATTCATTTTGATCACGGCTTGTCTTGAAAAACGAAGACAATTTGGATTGGAGGATTGTGCGCCAAATCTTCTGACACTGCCAGAATTTCGTCGGAGATAAAATTTGATCGCAACGGTCATTAACCGGCTGTCTGTGAACATGTCAAACTAGCGATCAAAGACTACAGATTTTAGGCTAGGATTATAGGAATCTTTTAGGATTTGCAAAATTTGTCTCAGACAACCAAATCGTGGCCAAAATCGCACAGTGTGAACCAGCCTTAAGTCGTCCACGACGAGTTCCATCANGAAAAACAAAGACAATTTGGATTGGAGGATTGTGCGCCAAATCTTCTGACACTGCCAGAATTTCGTCGGAGGTAAAATTTGATCGCAACGGTCATTAACCGGCTGTCTGTGAACATGTCAAACTAGCGATCAAAGACTACAGATTTTAGGCTAGGATTATAGGAATCTTTTAGGATTTGCAAAATTTGTCTCAGACAACCAAATCGTGGCCAAAATCGCACAGTGTGAACCAGCCTTAAGTCGTCCACGACGAGTTCCATCACGTGTGTGACACAATAGAAGCAAAGAAGCTCCTTCCTACATGCTTTCAAACATGCCGAAACGAAAGAGAGACAAATGGTATTGTTCCTGCTAGGTGGAATTTACAATGGAGGAAATGTTTGTGGAGCTATGGCAACAATACTCATGCATTTATGATGTTTCCTCGAAGTTACCGCGACAAAAAAGGTAAATAAAACATATTTACCTCAGTTCTCTTTGGAGGAAATCCAAATATCCATGTAATCTAGATATGTGACCACTTTTGGGCTTTTCTGACGACAAAACATGCTGCTAGACATTGTTTGTTTACGCTCACGGCACCTTCTGTCAGTCGATAGTCCCGCCTTCAAAATATCTTGTAGCCTGAACACATTTTTTAAGATGAAAAGTTGCATCTCTTAACATTAGTCAATGCACTGTGAACTAATATGAACATGAACATTTTAACAAAGGTTAATAAATGCTGTAAAAATATTTTGTTCATTGTTAGTTCAAGGTATGATGCATTAAATAATATTAGCCTAACAAATAAGACATTTTTGTAAAGTGCTACTAAATCATTCTGATTAGAAAAAAGGGAAAAATGAAACAAAATAGTATCACTTCATTGTGATAAAAGAACACTAATATAATATTTTGAGGTAGGATATTTCTAGGTGAAAAATAGCAACAAGGCCAATGGCTTTTTATATTAAGTTTTAATATCAAAAGCAGCAATATATAATGTTAAATATCACAGTTCAAATTGGAATTGTAGTATTTATCAAAATAGTCACAATATGATTTTTTGACCTATGGTGCAGCCACAGCTTTCATTGTAAGTGTAAAACTGTACATGTATTTCCTGTTCATTACAAACAAGACGAGACATTTTCTGTGGTAATCGACAAGCTACAGATGTGCTTCAAAGTCGCTGTCTTGAAAATAACCCAGAACATTCTTTTAATGCAGCTTTTGAAAGACGTTAAAAGCAGTGTGTGGATCAGAGAGAGATTTCCAGGGAGCACATGCGATAATGCATCATTCTCCTTGCAGCTTCTCCTCCTCTGCTCGGACCAAAAAGTTTGGTTCAGATCAAATAGGGCTCGGTCCCCAGCGTCTACCCCGTCTGCTCTTCTTCACAGAGGAAGGGAGGATCACCTGTCATCCCAGTGTGTGCACCTGCTCCCCATCTACCTCTCCATCCTCCACCTTCTTCATCAGATCCCCTTCATCTTCTCCTTGTCTGCTTCATTTTTTTCATGTTTTCATTCTGTCAAGCTTCCACTTGTCTTCCTGTTCTACTGTGTGATCTAAAATGTTCTGAAGATGCATTTGTTATTCTGAAAATTTGATCAACAAATATTAAATACAGCATCTCTGAGCTTTTGAGACAAACTGAATGATTGGCACACATCGATTTTTATTTATGGTCATGAAGAAATGTACATTTCTGTTGCTAATGCTTCTTTTGATCCGCCGGATACTGAGCAAAGCAAATTAGCTTTTCAGTTTTGCTCTTTAAATTACTGTATAAAAATATAAACCGGAATTTCAGAAAGCTCAAGCACTTTAACACCATGAATTATCACTTGTTTTCAAAATTAGCAGGAGGCCTAACAGGACTGAAATGAAGAGCTAAACATAGCGATAGATCAGTGAGGCACTAACTGTTACATGACGGGTTAACTTCAAGTTAATTATATTTGTTTAAACATCTTTTGAAATGTTGATATTGTCATATTCTGTAATTTCATCAGACAGCATGGAATATTTTACAGTAAGACAAACCAATTTATACCACAACCAGTGATCTTCTGAAATAAGGAGGCAAAGTCCTCTGTGATTTTCTTTGTTGTTTAATGTAAATTCATGTTACACTTAATGTTGACACATTATTCAAGTTAACAGCAACCAGAACCAGAACCATTTCATTTTTCATTTTTGTATTATTTTTGTACATTGTAATTATTGTCCTGTTGGTTGCACTTTATTTTACAGTACATGCTGTACTTACAGTGTACTTACCTAAGAAAATACTGGGTAATAAGGTAACTAATTAGGGGTTAAGTAATTATTATAATTATTGTAATAATTACATCGTATGTACATGGGCAGCATGGCTATAAAATAAAGTGCAACCATTCTGTTTATTTAAAAAAGTGTATTTCTCATCATGTTTCCTTCTTCATTTTAGCTACATTTTTTCCAAAATAATAACTAGCAAAAAAATATTGTTTGTTTGTTTTTTGTTAACTACTGTTCAGCAGTTCTTTTTAATAGTCAACTTATATTTGTATTATCGGTCATCAAAGCTGTAGGTGTAGGTGTCATGATGCTCACTAAAAAAAACCCTCACAGACAGTGTTTTCAAGCCATTTGAAGTTTGAATGTGATGTGACAAAGCGGTTCTAACAAGGGACTGTGATGACGCAGTTATCAACATCACAAAATCTTAAAAAAATTAATACACATTTATGACGCCATACTATGTGTTAGGCCTATATTATATTGGCAGTAAATGACAAAAATCTAATTAAGACTGCTGCGAGGGTGTTTCTAATACAATTGCTGAGGGAGTGATGGCAAATTTGATATCTTTCTCTCTTCTGACCAATGTAATCAGTCTCTCTAATTTTTTCCCCCTTTTTTGGAAAGTCATGGAAATGTTATAATTTATTTATTTTTTCTTTTGCTATTGGAGAGGATAGAAATACAAAAATTATATTTGTTTACCCAACTATGATGACTTACACAATACAGAAATTGAATAATGATATATAAAATAAAACGCTACATAGCCTTCACAGAATTAAATATACATTGATTCATAGTAAAGCTCCTAAAGTTATTCAGTCAAGAACAGTGAGTGATTGTCTCCTTTTCTTTTATTGTTTGATAAGCATTATAAGGACAGACAGCAGCAGATATATTAGGCTGCTGTCACTTTAAGAACTAATGCACAATATTATTGACACACATCTGATTTCTTTTCCCACCGTTTACCTTCACTGAAGACCGAATTGTGTTTATGTTTGTGTTTACGGTTCTTTGTTGCAGTTTATTGCACTTAATAACTCTTTTTAACATCAAGCAGTTCCCATGCTGTATTTGCTTATTTATACAAGTACTGATTAATGGCTGATTCTTCAAGTCAAATGTGTCCCTAAATAAAGAACCACTCAAATTTGAGGATGCAATATTTTTTCATTTTATTTCATTTAATATATTGCTCCAACTTCTAAAGTCCTCCCTGCTGCTGAGGAGCAGCTAGAGCAGGACATCATGGACAAGGGTAAGAATAGCAAATCTATAAGAATTAATAAAAATTTCAATTTCATACTAACTACAATTGTTTATCTTTTAATAGACATTTCCAGGCATTATAAATTTGGCCACAAGCTGGCTGAAGTAAGATTTTAAAGCTTTGTGTATGAAGGGACTCAAGGATGGACTTAAAAATTCTGTCATCATTTACTCACCCTCAAGTAGTTCCAAAACGATGTGAATTTTGGGCAACCAAACAGTTGATGTCCATCAACTGTTTGGTTACCAAAATTCTTCAAAATATCTTATTTTGTGTTCAGCAAAAGAAAGAAATTCATACAGGTGTAGAACAACTTGAGGGTGAGTAAATGATGACAGAATTTTCATTTTTGGGGGAACTATCCCTTTAAGGTTTCTTTTTTTTTTCTTTTTTTTTTTTACAAACAAACTTTCCTTATCAGATTTATGACTGGCATAATATGATATGACTGACCTTGTGGCACATGTTAATTGTTAATTCTTTGTTTTGTTAATCAGGTGGCTGTGAAATTTTCAGTAAAGGGGCTAAACAAGGAGCTTTCCTGTAGCTCAGTGGTTAGAGCATGGCACTAGCAATGCCAAGGTCATGGGTTCGATCCCAGGGATTGCACATACTCAGATACAAATGTATAGTATAATGCAATGTAAGTCGCTTTGGATAAAAGCGTCTGCCAAATGCATAAATGTAAATGTAAACATGCCATATATCAAAGTTGTGAGTAGGCTGCGCTCTCTATGTTATAATCTTCTTAATCACCGTTTTCAATTTATAACATCTTATATTCATGTTAACCACAGACTAAAAAAGATTTTTTAGTACACTCTAAAAAATGCTGGGTTAAAAACAACCCAAGTTGGGTTGAAAATGGACAAACCCAGCGATTGGGTTGTTTTGACCCAGCAGTTGGGTTAAATGTTTGCCCAANATTCTTCAAAATATCTTATTTTGTGTTCAGCAAAAGAAAGAAATTCATACAGGTGTAGAACAACTTGAGGGTGAGTAAATGATGACAGAATTTTCATTTTTGGGGGAACTATCCCTTTTAAGGTTTCTTTTTTTTTTTTACAAACAAACTTTCCTTATCAGATTTATGACTGGCATAATATGATATGACTGACCTTGTGGCACATGTTAATTGTTAATTCTTTGTTTTGTTAATCAGGTGGCTGTGAAATTTTCAGTAAAGGGGCTAAACAAGGGGCTTTCCTGTAGCTCAGTGGTTAGAGCATGGCACTAGCAATGCCAAGGTCATGGGTTCGATCCCAGGGATTGCACATACTCAGATACAAATGTATAGTATAATGCAATGTAAGTCGCTTTGGATAAAAGCGTCTGCCAAATGCATAAATGTAAATGTAAATGTAAACATGCCATATATCAAAGTTGTGAGTAGGCTGCGCTCTCTATGTTATAATCTTCTTAATCACCGTTTTCAATTTATAACATCTTATATTCATGTTAACCACAGACTAAAAAAGATTTTTTAGTAGGCAAACTGTTTTGATTTGTGGACTAAGTCTACAAATTGTGGTTTTATGTGTAAAACCACATCCATCTAACTGTCATATTTTCTTTAGTTTAGCCTGGATATCCCAAAGACCTCCCTCATGGAGATTGGCCTGACACTGATGGCCAATGAGGGCCCCAGTGTTCCTCAGATAATTAAACTGCTGGACTGGCAGGACAACACAGACCACTACATAATGATCATGGAGCGGCCCTTGCCTTGAGTGGACTTGTTGAGTTTCATGGAGCTCTACGGAAGAAGCCTTGATTAGAGGACAGCACGACGTGTTATGCGGCAGGTAATTCATGTCGCTATATTTGCTGTGAGTCTTCCATCAAGTCATCAAACTGAAGAACCTGCTGGTGAACCAGGATACGATGAAGGTCAAATTGATTGACTTTGGGTGTGGTACATTCATGAAGGAATCTGCCTTCATAGTCTTCATTGGTGGTATGAACCGCTTTGTTAACAAGCTCACAGAAACACATCCTATACCTATTCAACTTGGTGTGGAAATGTATTAAACATCAAAGGCACAAAAGTCTTGTCGAAAAGAGTTCAAATTCTACAGCAGGTATACCACGCAAAGCCGGCAACAGTGTGGACACTATAGGGATCCTCCTTTTCAAAATGGTGTGTGCTGGTTATCCCACAGCCTACGACCTGAACATGATCAGTAAGAACATCTGGACAAGGCCTGGCCTATCACAAGGTGAGATCTTCATCAAAGAAGTCATATAATCATCATAAACATGTTGCCATGTCCAATTTGCTCTAAATGTAATGCATTTAGACAAATAACACTGATTTAAATTTTGTTTCAGGTCATGGAGTAAGACCGAGAACATCAGCAAACAACTCCTGTCACGGCCACCCTGTTGCTCTCTGTCTTCAGCCAGCTTTGCATCTGGCGGGCTGACATGAGTGGCCTTTCCATCCCTCAACTTGTCTTGCGGGGCCAGCAAGTCCTGGTAGTGTCTGGCGCCTTGAGTGCAACAATATCTGCAGCTGGCAGAATTTCAAGTCAAATGTCCAATAATGCCATATGCAAATATTGCAAAACATTATAGAAATTTTCTTCCAGAATGTCTTTTATAAGATATTTATAAGACATTTTGTAGGAAAATTAATCAAACAGCAACAAAAAGAGAATGTGACAGAGCTCAATAAAATGAGAATCAACATTTCACTTGGCTTTTCGGAGATGGCAAGAACTGAGGGATTTGAAATGTTGTAAAAGTGACGCGGAGATGGCGTTTTTATTACTCCACAGGTGAGTAAGGTATTTTATTGAGCAGATAAATTGGCATATGTAGCTCTCTAACAGAGTTCATTGTAGAGCATTATCTATTGTGAAGGGTCATTATGGATGTTGTAGCGCTGTGCTGGTATTTATTTTCGTGTCTGTTAATGGGTAAAGTGCACACAGAAAGGCCTCCTGACTCGAGACTCGAACCAGGGACAAAGTGTTCTCCACACATCCAAAAGAAAGAGACAGTGAATTCAAGGACCTAACTCATAATTTGCAATACGAAGATATATTTAAAAAATATTCAAATGTAGAATCAGTTGTAATTTCTAAAATTCTAAAATGTTACATTACCAGATAATTCCAGAATTGTTCCAAACATTTCTGTTCTGCTATGTGAATGATGTTGAGAAATAAAACTCATTATTTAAAACACTTAATTCATGAGAAAGTGTCAAATGATTTCAGATAAGTTATAAATCCAGGATGAATCTTCTCATCTGAACATTCCTGGAGTCTTCTGGCACAATCACATGCCTTTCATAATTCTAAACAAGCCCTGAAATTGCACCATTATAAAGAACAAACCTCCTTACTCCTCCAAGGTTGAATTTTATCAGGACCGACCTAAAACATGAGCTTCAATCAGGTGGAACAAAAACAAGAGGATACAACAAGAGGATTTTCACAGAAAAAATTTTTTTTGAGCAGATAAAGCAGAAATAAACTTTACTTAAATCAGTTGCAAATGCTAAAAAAGCATGTTTTAGTGAGTACATAATTTACTTTCATGACCCTAGGCAGTTACTTTACATCCAAGCCAGAGGACACAGATGTATACTGTAGGCTACTGTCAGACAGGTCTAAAATGCTTGTAAGCAAGAAATCTCAGATAATCAAATCAGCAAAGTAAAATCACTTAAGATCAACCTCAAACCAACATATCTCTAAATGCTTTCTTTTTGCTGCCTCCCTTGCCTGTTCAGAGGAAATGCCCCTGACAACAACATATACAGTATATTCATAAACCCAGGTGAAAAAAAAAGTACATTTCTATAATGTACTTAAAGTGCTCTATTTTCACGCACTAATTTTGTACTTAAGTACTAAAGAAGAATTTTTAGTATACTAAGATAATCTTAAGAACATCTAAGTGTACTCAACTGTGCTATTTTGATACACCATGAAATATGAACTAAAATGTGCTTTTAATATACTATCTCTGTATTTAAAAAATGTATTTAGATAGTACTTGTAGTACACTATAGGTTCAAATGTAATATAAGTGGTAACTAAACATATTTTTTAAATACAGAGATAGTATATTAAAAGCATATTTTAGTTCAAATTTCATGGTGTCTCAAAATAGCACAGTTGAGTACACTAAGATGTTCTTAAGATTATCTTAAGAAGTACTAAAGAAGAATTTTTTGTATATTAAGTACAAAATTTGTGCGCGAAAATAGAGCACTTTAAGTACATTATAGAAATGTACTTTTTTTTCACCTAAATCCATTGCTAGGCCTATTACTTACATTTGTTTAATGCTGTTGCTTTACATGGTGTCCTGCTGGAAGATGTCATTGAGGAATTGGAATTTGTTATTTTTGTTATAAAAAAAATATTAAAACAACCAATTTAAATAATATTCAAAACATGTTTTATTTCAAATATTTTGATTAGAAAACAGAAAAATGAAGAAACGTCTGGAATATTTATGAATAAAGTGTCAGCTTTTCATGTTATAAGTCAGTGTGGCACACAAGGACATGACAAAAATAGCAACATCCGCTCAAAAAAAGTAGTGAAATTACTACTTTATTGACTTTATTGTGATAAGAGAAAATATGATTTTCATTGTTCAGAGTTTTTATCCAGTATATGGCTTCTATAACGGTGACATAAAAATATACTGCATACTAGGAATGACCCAGTTATGTTATTTTTCCACCTGAATCCGAGGAATGCAAGTAACTTTTTCTTGCAGCTGATTTGTGACATTCACCAGGTCTGTTGCTCAGAAAGACTGCTATTTCAACAGCAGTTAACGTGCTCTTATATTTATACATCTGCTTTTTAAAAAGTTTACAATAGAGTGACAGAGAGAACTGTGGAGAAAGACAAGAGAGAGAGAATCCATTCTTTGATGTTGTTTTGCACATGGCTGCACCACCCCATTATTTGAATATCACACGGCGCACAGTTTGAGCCTGGACACTTTCTTTCTCTCTCCTGATGCTTTTGTGCGAGCAATTAAAGCTTGTGCCACAAAGGGATGTGTTTGTTAATGACATCTAGCATTTAAAAAGCTGTCATTCCTTTGTCGCCACTGAGAATTAGTTTCTTGTGTTGCATATACTTTACATAAACTTAACCTAACAATGCAAATGATCTGAAGGGGAGGAGCTGTTTGTTTAATTTGGGTTATTCTGAGCTAATCACCTCCAAAATTAGGAAGATGTACAGGTCTATGAAAATAAAAGGTATTTCAGATATTCTTTCCAGAGATTTTTTTAACAGAATAATTTTTCATGCATTTCTAAAGTGTCTGAAATTTCTTGGCTGTATCAAATAACAGGTTATTTAGTTGAGGGTAATATAAAACATTCCATCCTTTTCACTAGCCACCAATTAAACACAATCAAATAGCAAGCCATTAATTTGTAATTACTGGCTGCACAATCAGTCCCAAGTGTTGAAGGGTGTAACTTTCAATAATTAGCCCCCAACCCTTTCAGTGTTGAAAAGTAGCCACCAGTTACACAATGTATCACTTCAGTGTAACTGTATGTTGCATATTGCTCAAACTGAGTATATGACTGTACACCCTATAATTTTGGAGCCACAAAATTTGGGATGCCCCCGATTAAAGGTTTTCCTAGTCGAGCAATAGTTGTTCATTTAAGCAATTAGGCTAAACGATTAGTTGGGTGAGAAATACACTGTAAAAAAAATTCCGTTAAATTTACTGTAAAAACAGCAACTGTGGTTGCCAGAAATGTACCATAAACAATACGGTAGCAACATTTGAGGTTTTACGGATTTCATTTAAAGGGGTCATGAACTGCGTTGTTTTATTGTTTTATAATGTTTCCTGGGATGCACTTATAATGTTAGTATGCTTTTTACATCCAAAATTGCCAATTTATAAATAAAAGGCATTTTTCCTACCCTGATTTTTGCCCTCTGGTTTGAACGCTCTGTTTTAAGGGGCGTGTCTGCTGTGAGACTGCAGTGTAAATGCCCACTGCTGTGATTGGCTGACATCTTTCCATTTGAAATAGCCAAGTATTACTCTCTCTTTTAGCGTGTTTTTACTATTACAGCTCTCAAGGTTAACTAATCGTGAAAAGTGTTGCATCACATTTAGATCTATGGCATTATATTTAGATTGTGGCATGAAAGGTTGCAGTGATGAACAGCCGATCACAGACATGTTGAGTGCATGAAAGCAGTGATCTCGTCATTGCAACTCAATTTCTGTACACTAACAAATGCTTTCATCTTCACTAACAGTGCAAACACGATATAACAAAGAGATTCGTCAAATAAAACGGGAGTTTTGCACATGTCAGTCACGATAAACTCGCGTTGTTTGATTGACAGCTTCAGCGCGCTGCTCCAACGACTGCAAAGGGGGCTTTTCTTGATCGCTTTCTTAATATAATTTAATCACCGTTAAATAACAGATTATTTTCATCCTACTAAGAGAAACAACGCAAGTTGACGTTTAATCACGGGTTTGATTTACTGACACACAGACAAAGAACATCTGACTGTACATGAATCATTAATATCAGATCAGGCGTTGTAATTAACACAGTTACTTACATGTTACACTACTGTCGAGTCCAGGCACTGCACAATATTTTGTAATCCTTAACGGCATGTTTATTGCTTGGTAGCTCGATCTGGTTTAGCACCACGCTTTACTACCTATTCTATTGCATGTCATGTGAGAATCGATGGGCGGGGCTAAACAGGCAGTGAAGAAGTAGGCATTAATCTTCTTCTGTGGAGGCGGTGCTTGCTGCCCTTTGACGTCATCGATCCCCACTTTGAAAATCCTGTCGTTTGCTGGGTTTAGTGTCAATAAAAGCTTTTATTGGACTAACAAGGAAGTTTTCAGCTCTGAAACTTACAGGATATTCTTATAGTATGATGACCTCTTAAAAAAGCTCAAGGAAAATTTGATTTCTCAGTTCATCACCCCTTTAAATTTACAGTAAAATACTTTATATATAGTAAAATACTATATTTTATTAACTGATATAATGTTAATTAACCCTACTGAAGAACTAATATCTATTTTGTACCTTTATAATACATTGACAACCACCAAACACAATGGTGATTAGTCACATGAATCAAAGTTCATCACAAACAGCTTTTCCACCAGCTGAGAAGGTTAATATTAATATAAAGAAGGTTCACAGTGTCATTCACACAAACACTAAACACATCATCGTAACACACATGACATTAAAAAAAATGCAATAAACACTAATTTAACAACATAAGATGTAACATAAAACCCGAATGTACATAACTGCTTAGAAAAGTTATTTCAACGAAATTACATCAAATGTGAATTGTCATGCAGGGAATTCTTGGAAAGTCAATTTACAGACTTTTACTATAAATTATACAATGACTTGGTGTTTTTTACTTCCAAAACCTGTAAATTACAGTATTTTACTGTAAAATTACATTAAATATACAGTTAGATCTATTACAGTTTGTTACCGTATATAGTACAGAAACTTTTTCTTAACAAATTTTGTTTTTCACTAGCATTTTTTACAGTCTTTTACCATTAAAATCACGATCATTTTTTTACAGTGTACCAAACCATATCAAAGCAACAAATGAGAAATTAAGCAATCTAGCACGAACATAAAGCTTGCATCAGTCACCTGTAAACATCACAAACTTTTCTGAGATCAGAACTCAAACTAAATAAATGACCTATAACCTATAGAGAACAAACCTCTTCCAGAAGCTCAAATGTGCTGCGTAACCAATGAGGTTCATTCTCGTGTGTTACGCAGCACATTTGAGCTTCCGCAAAAGGTTTGTTCTCGCCCTTCATTCAGGTTCGGTTGAGCTCTGTTTATGTCCACAGATCAATGTTTATATGTGAGACAGAAAACTCTCAGATTTCATCAAAAATATCTTCATTTGCATTCTGAAGATGAACGAACATCTTACAGGTTTGGAAACACATGAGTTGTAATTAGTGACAGAATTTGCATTTTTTGGCTGAACTAGAGAAATATCAGTGCAAAAATAATAAGGCCGACAGACAAGTAGCCTTAACACTGAATGAAATCTCAGTTTCGAAAACAAATATATGTCAAACAAAAAAATTTAATGTAAAATGTACTCTTTTGTAATGTCTCTCAGCCATCTCTCTTTCTACAGTCTTTAATCAAATCTCCCCTTTTGCTCACTCTCTCTCCTTCTCCATTATGAGTTTATACATCCCCTACTGCTGATTGGCTACACGTTTGTTGTGGTGCTCGGCCCAATTCACTTTCAACAGTGTTTCTCAGAAATCTCTTACTGCACCATTAATTATATGATCATCCTTTTTATACAATTTTTCATTGTTTAAATAAATCTTAACTGAGATAAAATAAGTTAAATCCCCAAAGTGCTCAGCGTAAATGAGTTTTGAAAAGTAACATTTTATACAATATCTCAATGAACACAAAAACTATTTCCAAAATGTTGACAAAACTAAGTTTAAATAACATCTGTTTAACTTATAACATGAAAGTAAGGTTACTAATATAACTTAGAGAATACAATTTTCAGTTTTACTCAAATTAGGGTGATGCAAAAATGAGTACACCCCACTGAAACTCTTTGGATCAAAGCTACATTTTAGACTACAAATGTAATTTAACAAGAATTCAACCACAGGTGAGTCTAATTATTAATTACACAGGTGTCCAGCAGACAGTTCACTATAAAAGGGTGTTAAAACCCCTTCCCATTTCATGCTGTCAGCAGTGGCACCACATGGAAGAGAAATGTCACAAGACCTGAGAAAGAAAATAATTTCTTTACATAAGAAAGGTGAAGGCTACAAGAAGATCAGCAAAGCTTTACTTATCAGTCAGAATACTGTAGCAAAAGTGGTAAAAAAAAATTTTAAAAGATGGAACTGCAACCATCTCACAGAAGTTAACACCTCGACAGGAGCGTCTTCTGATGAGAATGGTTGAAGAAAATCGGCATGAAAGTTCACTAGAGTTATCTAAAGAAGTAGAAAGCCAAAATGGGGTGACTATTGGGGCAGTTGTGGCCTAATGGATAGAGAGTCGGAATTGTATCCCAAAGGTCATGGGTTCGAGTCTCAGGTCCGGCAGGGATTGTCGGTGAGGGGAGTGAATGTCCAGCGCTCTCCCCACCTTCAATACCACGACTGAGGTGAGACCCTTGAGCAAGGCACCGTACCCCCAACTGCTCCCCGGGCGCCGCAGCAATGGCTGCCCACTGCTCCGGGTGTGTGTTCACGGTGTGTGTGTTCACTGCTGTGTGTGTGCACTTGGATGGGTTAAATGCAGAGCACAAATTCCGAGTATGGGTCACCATACTTGGCCACATGTCACTTCACTTTCACTTTCACTATTTCCCGTGACACAATATGGCGTACACTGCAGAGGAATGGCATGCATGGGTGCCGTCCACGAAGCCTTTCCTAAAGCCCAGGCACAAAAAAGCCCACCTAGAGTTTGCCAGGGCCCATGCTGACAAAGATGAAGACTACTGGGACTCTATACTCTGGAGTGATGAGACCAAGATAAATGTTTTTGGAACTGATGGCTTCAAAAACGGTATGGCGTCGCAAAGGGGAGGAATACAAAGAGAAATGCATGGTGTCTACAGTGAAACATGGAGGTGGCAGTGTCCTTATGTGGGGCTGCATGAGTGCTGCTGGTGTTTGGGAGCTGCATTTCATTGATGGCATCATGAATTCACAGATGTACTGCTCTACACTGAAATAGAAGATGCTACCATCACTCCGTGCCCTTGGTCGTCGTGCACTTTTCCAACATGACAATGATCCTAAACACACATCTAAGGCCACTGTTGGATTTCTGAAGAAGAACAGGGTGAAAGTGATTCAGTGGCTCCTGATCTGAACCCAATCGAACACCTATGGGGAATTCTGAAGAGACAAGTTGAGCATCACTCTCCATCCAGCATCCAGTCTCTAAAAGAGGTCATTCTTGAAGAACGGAAAAAGATAGATGTTGCAAAATGTCGCCAACTTGTTCATTCCATGCCTAGAAGACTTGGTGCTGTCATTAAAAATCATGGAGGCCATACAAAGTACTAGATGTAGTAGTTTTTGTTGTGGGGTGTACTCATTTTTGCATCACCTTAATTTGAGTAAAACTGAAAAATGTGTAATCTAAGTTATATTATTAACCTTACTTTCATGTTATAAGTTAAACAGATGTTATGTTAAACTTAGTCTTTTGGAAATTGTTTTTGTGTTCATTGAGATAGTGTTTAAAATGTTACTTTTCAAAGGGGGTGTACTTATTTACGCTGAGCACTGTATATGAATTCGTTATACATAACAACATACAATCTTTAAATCTCCACAAATGTTATAAACAAATGTGCATGTACAATGTGTATCAGGTCCTTTGCTGAAGGTCTAAAGTCAGGGAACAGGGCTGGAGTGTGTTATCTTGGCATCTACTTGTCGCTCATGTGACTCACCCAAACAGCTAATTAGAGGCAGCCAAGCTTGCTCTGTTACCAGGCAACAGCACCAGGGGGCATTGGTGAGATTAGCGAGTTGGCGAGCACCATGCTCTGGATCGGCTGGATCAGACTGTAGGTCCTCAGCAGGACTGTTTCTCTGAGTCACACCTGCAAGGCTCTGCAGCTGAGCACTCCTGGGGTGAGCCAGGAACAAAGTCAAACACCCCCTACACCTTCGGATGGTGTTAGGGGCAAAGGAACAGACACACTTATTCTAGATAGACTAAATGTAGACCAAATTTACGTTCTCTACTAAAAATGGAAAGAAAATCATATGTATGTGGTGAAAATGGGTCACTCATACACACACACATTCATCCATCACCATTCAAATATTATTGCATATGGGGACATGCAATTGAAAAACATTGAAAAATGAACATTAAAAATAAAGTTCAAAATGCCCCTATTTTGGATATTACCTTTCATGAAGTGTATAATATATCTGTTTGTGAATGTAAAAGATATGCCAAGTTTTAAAAGAGACATATCATGAAAATCTGACTTTTTCCGTGTTTAAATGCAATAATCGGGTCTCCAGTGCATCTACCAACCCAGAAAATGTGAAAAAGGTCAACCCAGTAACTTTGTTTTGGCAAGCCTTTCTCTGCAAGCATGTGAAAAAAATTAGCCAGATTTCGCTCCCCTAGTGATGTAGGAAGGGGATCTTATTATAATATTACCGGCCCTTAATCTGCACGTTTCCACCCACAGCGCCATCATTTTGTTTTCGCAAGCAAAAGCGGTGTGTCAGTTCTAAGGCCATGGCAAAAGTTTGAGCAAAGCATGTCAACTGTTCTGTCGTTGGCTGCACAGACGAGCACAGAACACTATTTAGTCTCGCTAGCTTGGATAGCCTGCAAGTTGACCCTGGCAAGCTCGATTGCTAAAAAAGGAGCGCTTCTGTCTGAGAGATATTTTGGAAAAAATATTAGACCATTCACAGCATTTGATAGCAATCATAAACGTTACTCTGGTGTGTATGGCTCTGTTTGGCAAACTGTACGCAATGTTTAGTGGGCGTCCATACGGGTTTTGCACAAAAGATTAACATGACGGCACATGCTAGTCAATGAGTTGAATCAACTCCACAGCAACTACATTTAGTACATTTATCCACTAACCATTCAGAAACGTCCAGTTGTAACTTCTTCCTGAGTCTCTCCATCAGTGTCCGACTCCAGTTTGAACAATGTAAGGCTGAACACCGTTACTGACAATTGTCATTTTGGCTTCTTGGAATCTGACCCTGGAGGTCCACTGTCCTGCAGAGTTCAACTTCATTCCTAATCAAACTCACCTGCACAGGCTAATCAAGGTCATCAAGTTTAATAGAAAACTTCATGTTTAAAAGAAAATATCAGATTGATTAGGGTTGGAGCTAAACTCTGCAGGACAGTGGACCTCCAAGGCCAGATCTGAAGATTGTTTGCAACATAGTAATTGCTGCAACATATTCAGTTAAAATAAATAGTAACTAAAGCATTTCGTCTTGTTAGGACGCAACTATTAATGCAGAGCATATGGTTTGCTATCCTTTGATAATTGTGTGTCCATATGTAATGTAGTCAATTTAAAAATAACTTCTTTTAATTTGCAATTACAAGCCAGCACTTATAGATGATCTAAATGTGTGTTTATATGTGCATGGATGAATAATTCACAATAAGACCAGTAACATGCAATAAGAAAATAAAGTCAATTTTGATAACATGCAGACTATAAAAGTGACATTAATAAGGCATAAAGAACATTGAATTATTACTAAATAATTTACAGGTAAGAGAACTGAATACTTCTACAGTTATGGATGATTTATAAAAGGTTGGATGCTTATAAATGAAAAACATGAAAAACATTTCCATGGATTCATGGTTTTGCACAGGGCTAAAAAACAGTTTTCATTTCTCATATTTAAATCTATTCCTGTATAATGTCTAATTTGATTTGTTTTTTTCATAAGGAAGCTCAAAATCGAGGTTGTTTTTAAAGCACACAATAAATTAGCCTCTCTCTGTGCACCTTATTCCCACAGCCAGCATATCAATTTAATTCATTAGGACAAAAAGTTTGAGAGTTTTATTCATGAGACCAGTTATGATGATTATTACACCAGAACCTATGTGCTGTAGTCGTTTGGTGCTTTTTAATTTGTATTACTGTTAATAATATTGACAAAAATCATTCAATTAAGGTCTTTTTAATCATACAGAATTATCATGCACTAGTTAGGAGTAAGACAAATATCTGTACTTGCAATATTGTATGAAATGAGACACACGGGCAAATAAAAGTAAAATGAAACACCTCACAAACCACATCTAGTGATGTGATTTGAATTTTGCCCATTTTTCCAAAGCTCACTAAATTTCCTTCTTGGTTTAATCTTACATTCATACAGAACCACAAACTAGTTAGCATACACTGCAAACAAAACTACTTGATAGATTGAAACAGGAAGTTTGCACTCGTCCATTTGTTTTATTAAAATAGCAAATTAGTTAAATCACAACCATGAACCTACTTGCTAGTTGGTATCAGTATTCCAGACAGCATTTGATTGGGCAAACGTCTGTGTAGTGCAGGATGAGTCATCAATATTTTTGTTCCATTTTCCTAAAAGATAAAGATTGTACATTTTAGATACAAATCTACTAAAAGTGAATATTATTAAAATTTAGGATCATAGTAACATATACATGACCTCAGCACAAAAACATGGACTAAAAGCCGCAAAACTCTCTTTTTGATCACATTTAAATCTAGTTAAGCTGGACATGAGGGAAGGGGCTGATCCCTGTTGCTTTCTCTCTCTCCTCTGCCCTCCTTTGCTTTTTGAGGCTAATTAAAATGAAAAGCAGATTTATGGGTGGGCTCCCTCTTGTCACTTCATGTTGGCAGCACTACTTGTGACTTTCACCTTGAGGGATCTGTGCCTGTTAGTCACTAGTCCTCCCAGCAAATGACTCCCAACCGTTTGACAAACCACTCCAACCTGCTGCAGCGCTGTCAACTCCTTGAAACTAAAAAGAAAAAAAACAAAAAATCATCCCACCAGCCTTGACTCAACCCTGCCCTGCACCTTACCCCTGGCTGATAAAACCCAAACCCTCAACAACAAACACTAATCGAATGTAAAGAGCAGGCCAAGCAAACTAGAAAGTGATCTACTGATAAATGTAAAAGAAAAGAGGAACACTAAACAGTGTTGTATTTAGACATTAATAAACTTTCAGTCACAGCAGTTTTGTAAGTATATTTAAAAGTGCTTAATGGAACTTTAGTCTCTCTATCACCATCTGTGACTGAAACACTTATTCTACAATAGGTTTTACACAAGACCCACTGACAGTAAACACAAAAAAAAGTCTGTCAAGGCTTAGGCTGTACCTGAAAAATATGTTGTCAGGGCAAGTAAATAGCATATCTGTCACCGCAGTAGCCAGACCTTCTTTTCCTTACTTATGGACATGACCACTGTTATTTTAGTATTATTTATTTACTATTATAGTATTTTGTGGAAGCCTAATTTCTGCCACCAGAAAAGTTATAATTATGACATAGAAAATCGAAAGAGATGCAAAATTATATTTATGTGATGAAGTCAAAATTATGAGATACTAAGTCATAATTATGGGCTTCCATAGTATCTATTAATATTTTAGGTTAGATTTTATTCTTATATTTTCAGTTTTCATTTTATTTTAGCTTACTTTTAGTTTTTGTAAAACTAAAATTACAGTTTTTTTCAACTGCTTACACGCATTTTCAAAACTTTGCCTCTTTTTTCAAAACTTCACACAAATCCAAGTGTTGCACACACAAAAGGCAAAATGCCTCACATCTCTTGCAAAATGAAGCACTGCATTCAAAATATCACAAACACATCTCAAAAGCAAACATTTGTCTTAGTTTGCAAACACCTTTGCCATAATATTCTATTTTTGGATGTGTCATATATACACAGTTATTAAAAACCTAAAGCTCTTCGTTCATGAGCTCCTATGTAAATTTCTGTACAAGATTGAAAGTAATTGGCAGAGAGATGTTGAAAAATTTACAGTAAACACGAAAGCACTGAAAAAGACTGAAACCAAATAATTTTTTTACTGTAAGAATTTGTGGTTGTGAATTACACAGTACGAAAGAAATACATCAACCATGTGTAGTTGGACAAAAAAAAAGGTTGTGTTTGAAAAAGAAAATCAAGATACTTCTGTTAGATTTTTGTGTTACATAGAGAGTTGTGTGTTGTGTTTTGCAAAAAGTGTTTTATGAAATTGAAATGAGATGACGATACGTGTGTTTGTGTGTGAAGGCATATTTTCGAAGGCCAAGAATTAGTGTATGGTTTTGCAGATTTGGCGTGTGGTTCTGGTGTTATAGTTTTTTAAGTTTAAGATTTTTATCTAATATTTAGCCTACATTTTATTTTATTTCAGCTTAAATTCAATTAACAAAAAAAGTTTAAAAAATCGGACACGACCAATCAAAATATTACAATTCTAGACCTAAATCAGAGTGACAAGAACAGTTTTGCACACAGTTTTGTCCTGGCGCTATTGAAATCTTTACCCAAATAATCTTCCGCAGTGCACTTTTTAAAAGATAATGTTATGGCAAGTATACATTGCCAACTAAAGAGTTGAGTGTTTTCAATCCCCCATGGCAGTTGACCAACGTTCTCTTGCTCTGGAGGAACCCTGTGGGTGCAGGCGGTCTGGATGGATGAGGCAACAGAGGCCTGACATGATGACTGACAGCCACAGGGAACAGATGTGAACACACTTCTCCGTCAATGTGGCAAGAAAATGCATGTGTGTGAAATCTGAAGATGTTTGCATTTGTGCATCCATCCGTGTGTGTGTGTGTGTGTGCGCGCGCAATATGACAACCTCCTGAAATGAGATGACGATACGTGTGTTTGTGTGTGAAGGCATATTTTCTGCAGTATTCTTGGAGGCCTTTTCTCCCCTAAGATTCTCTTTTCACACTTTGCTGCACAACACATCTGCATCCAATGACCTGACTTAATGTCTCACTCAGGCAAATAAGATTGCAGAAGTGAAGAACAAAAGACCCATCACTCACAAAAAGGGACGCTTTTGGCTCAGAGTCATTTGACAGTGTGTAACGGCATCCTCTGAGAGAGTCTGAAGGTAATTGATTTTTTTTCGCATTTTTTTCCTCCCATTTCACCCATTCGCCATTGTCTACTAATAGAATTAAATCAGGCCAAACAGGAGAAGGGTCCTGTGGAGGTGTTGTCAAGGTGCAGTCATCAGCATGCATTAGCAGGCCCTGAGAGGCTTCTGTGAGCATGCCTCATCTACTGTCCTCCTTCAAGGGATTAACAGACAGACAGCAATAACCAGGGAGATTAACTCAAAGGATGGTCACAATTAGCCGTCAAACTGTAAACATCTTATAACAAAATGCGATTAGGGACCTTTGCTGAACATGGAAGTCTTTATATGCTTCATTAATTGGGGATGTGCTACTTCCGAAATTGTTTGTGTTGTTTTATTATTAGTTATTGTTTTTAATTTTGTGTGCTTGCTTGTTTTCTAAATCCCACTATCACGGCTAATGCTTTAAAACCTGTAGAAACGGAAATTATGTGTTTGTAATGGGGAAGAGTAAATGATGGAAGCTCCCCTTGAAATTGTTTCAATAAACACAGTATTGTGGTATCGGTTAAATAACACAGTGCTTTCACCTATACCATGTTACCGAATGTACCATATTTAAAGAATATTTCAAAGAATACCATGGTACTACATGTCCAACAATCCATATTATTGTCATGGCCGATATTTAAACTAACATCATGACTGCGAGTGTATATTGCTTTTACAGGGAGTTAATAGAGTAACTTACATTTTAGTCTCAAGTCTCCTTTATTTATAGAGCTCTTTCCACTACAAAGTAGACCAAAGGACTGTACAGAAACACAACAAACAAAAACAAAAACTATACAATAACAGAAAAACATTTAAAACAATGCACATCATCCAAAAGTCAACAGTTAAAAGCCATAGAAAACAGGTATGTTTTCACGCGAGATTTAAAAACATCAACTGAGGGTGCAGATCTGATGTCAGGTGGAAGGGTATTCCAGAGTCTTGGGCCGGCAACCGAAAATGCACGATCCCCTTTTGTTTTAAGACGAGTTTTCGGAACTGAGAGCAATAAGCAATTAAATGATCTGTGAGATCTACCAGAGCTCATATGAATCAGGTCCGAAATATATTCTGGGGCCATCTCATGAACAGCTTTAAAAACGTACAGTATTTTAGACACAATATTCCCAGTAACTTTGTCTATTTTCCGCCAACAAAAATGGGCTTTTCACATTTGAAATAGTTAACCCTGGGTCATTCCAAACCCCGGGTAAAAGGAATCCTGGGTTATCTTGCTTCACATTTCACACTGCTCATAATTTACCTGGGGTTAACAATTAATCCTGGGTATTCATAATTAGATGTTTCACATTCAGCTTAGTGTAGCCTATTATGTAGAAGAGTATTGTAAGAAAGAGATCGATTGAACAAGTTTATTACCTGCATTCAGATTTAGCATTTTCCTTCAGGTCAGTCCTATGTTCATAATAAAAAATCTGTTTAAATGTCCGATGTATCATCTTGTCCTTTTAACATTTAAGGGGTTTTCACATGACTAACAGCGCTAGTCAAAGCATTTGTCAGTTGCGTCTTGTTCCGTTTTCAAAACAATTCAGTCTTTTCAATATAAAAGTCTTCGCTACTGACTGACACACTCATAAAGACAGTATTTGCCGTCATCCAATGGCATAATAATGTAACTTCTGTTGCTGTTCACAGTCAGGGACTATTTTTTCCAGTGGAAGGAAGGCTTTTAGTGAAAGTTTACTTCATGAAAGTTGCATTGATACATATTTTTGGCTTTAATATTTGTATTGTGTGGTAACTGTTTTATAAAAGCAATAAGGTACTCGAGGCTAGTGCTGTATCGTGAATAAGTCACGGCTGAAGGGGTTATTCTTATTCACGACTTATTCATGATACAGCACAGCCTCTCGTACCTTATTGCTTACGTTCGTTCACACTGTCAGTTTTAGGGATTGATAAACGCATTTTCTTACAGGTGTGAGTCTCGAAATGTCCCATTCACACAGCAACTTACAGTAGCGTCTCGAATACTGTCAAAGTCTGTATGAACGTGCAACAAGAGTCCAGCCCATATTCTCTTACTAGTAACCATAGCGACAGTGACCAAAGTAATATCAAAGATGGCGATGTCCATAAAACTGAAAAGTCTGGTTACTTTTGACAGGACAGAGTCCAATTGAGCAGCAAGTTCATCCATCAAATCTTTATTAACCGACAGCAGCTTCAATGTAAACATGCGCTACCTGGACACATTTAACCGTTGCACTCGCGTCTTGCGCATGACACAGCATTTGAGTCGCGCACAGAACACAAAACAGATGGGAGCAGCTCCGGTGGAGAATAGTGACTGGATCTAAACCCTTCACATGACATACAGCTCATATCTCCCTTGCTGTAAGTTAATGAAAGTGAAACCACACACACGAAACCCCTTAACTCTCACACTGTATGGTAACAGACAACTAGTTGCAGTCCTGTTCCGTTCACACATCAGCGAAAATTTTCCGAGAATGCGGTTGTGATTCCTGAAAATGTATAGGTGTGAGTTTGGTTATAGAATGCGGTTGTCACTCCCGTAAATAACCGTACTGTGTGTGAACATAACCGTATTAAGGACTCAAATACAGGACTGACAACTGTATTCTGTTGCTGTGCGAATGTGGCACAGTCATTTGTTGCCACATACTGCTGTGTAATCTGCAGTAAGAGTCACTTTAAAATCCCCACCACTAATGATGTCACAGATGTCTGGAAAAAGCAACACAGCCAAGCTATACAATCAGTGAGAAATAAAAAGAAGGCCTAATAAAATCAACTTAACAGACTTTGTCACAACAGAATTTACAAGTAGGCCTAAATGATGTGTGAATATGATATGATGATATGGTAATATAATTATAGTTCTATAATTCAGCTGTTTAATTCAAATCATGTTTATAATTTAGTTTATAGCTACTTAGCTACTTATAATTACTCAATTCAGAATACTTTTGTCAAACCTAGGTGGTATGATGTTGGACATCAAAAGCTTATTCATCATAACATCAGGTGATTAAAATATTGAGGGTTTTCTTGGAATCAATAACTGCGATCTCTAAATCTTCTCCTCATCAAATATGAAATATGAGAGAAAGCTGTTAGATTTGTTGCTTGCTTGATTAAAAAGTTACCTCAAAGAGTTCCAGGACCCAGATGTCTATGTTCATCCTTCTCGTTAAAGGTCCAGACATTTTCATCTCTGTACTTGTTTCACTTTTTCCATTTTTTAAAACGTGCGATGAAAGAAATATAAATAATATTTTTTGCTTCAGTTTAGAAACTAAGAAGCACATATTTGATTTTTGGCAGGAGAGAAAAAGAGAAAAATTAAGACTGGTTGATTTGAGATCAAGCTAAGAGATTTATTCATTTCTTTTAGTTATAAGCTGTAATCTAATTTGAACTAATCATAATTCAGTCCAGTCTTGTTTGCCTGATATTTCTGTTTTTCCATAACTCCACCTCATTCCTCCAAAAACTTGTCAGCAATTATACAAAATCTTTCAAACATATCATGGCGTACTGTACATTTCAAAATACACAAACATTTTTGAACTTATCAAAGTATTTCCTTTTGGCTACAGTGTTCTTCAAACACCATTCCCATCCAAAAGTGAGTCCTTTTTTTTTTTTTTTTACATTCCCTGCTGTTGATGTAGGGGAGGAAAAAAAAATGACAGGGCTCATGGCGCAATGTATGCTATGCTAAGTCAGGACTGTGGCTGANAAAAAAAAAAAAAAAAAGTTCTTTCATCTGGCCGTTTTTTGAAAGAGGAGATAAAAGGACTCAATAAAAATCTCCTTGAATCTATCCCTCTCCAGCAAAATCACATTCCTGACAGATGTGTTACCTCTTGTTATTCATCCCCTTTTTGTTTCACCCCATTCATCCCCCTTACAGGAGCAGAGCTACATGGCATGCGCCGGTTATTTTCAGACGTTAATATATGCATTTTAAAGACTTTGCCTTCATTTGAAGAATGCAACGGTTACCCACACCGAGATATCAGAGAAACGTTTGAAGTGAGTGCTCTCCTGCCCGCCTTTGTGTTCTGGGCTTGTAATATGAATGAATAATGTATCAGGGATTAGAAATTCATAATGCTCTTGTTTTCACCTTCCATGAAGCTTTCCCCTTCTCACATATCCCTGCGCTGGCCTGTGAGTAAAATCTCATTATGGCAGATTCCCTGAGGTGGGCAGGGCCAGGCCTCGAAAAAAGGACGGCACCGGGACGACACCGGGAGGCTGTACGGATGATGGAAGCTGGAGGAGAAGAAAAGTTTTAATCACCTTTCACCAAAACCACTCCACCAGGGAAGGCAGGTTTGTGTTATGTGCTGGAAATTAAAAGCACAAAAAACAAACAAGCAGAGTTTGCCTGTGGTGATTAATGCTTCTAGGGGGGAAAAAATCAATTCCGTAAAGCAAAAAAGAAAAAGAAAGAAAACATGACGTCTGTGAGGTACTTCACCGTGAATGTGTTTATGGAAAGTCAGAGTGCTGGTGACGGGAGCTTAGCTGCACTAACAGCTTCTGGAAGGTGTCAGTGATTGGTTAACACCACATTTTACAAACCAAGAAGAAACCCATGGGCAGGGCTTACAGAGATATTTCACACGTGAAAATGAAGAACATGTCTCGCACAACATCTACAAAGCAGTTTTGCCTAGTAATGAAGAATATCCACAGGGCATTTCTTTCAGGATTGTTCATGGGATATGCTGATTAGAGGTAGGAGAGAAAGCCCTGTAGCTAATATTCTCTGAGATCATAATTTCACAAAAAGCCAAGAAAACTGTGCCTGCATTGAGATCATGTGCGGGAGAGTGGGGAAAAGATGTCTCTAGCCTTAAATCTAGCAAACTGTAAGTTTTGTCATTTAATTAAAAAATTATACTCGGTTGCATTTATTTGATCAAAAGTGAAAACTGTAAAATTGTGAAATATTATTACAATTTCTATTTGAATAAATTTTAAAATATAGTGTATTCCTAGGATGGAAAAGCTCAATTTTCAGTACTCTTTACTCCAGGCTTCAGCATCACATTAAATTTCCTTCAGAAATCATTCTAATATGCAGATTTGCTGCTCAAGAAACATTTCTTCTTATTATCAATGCTGAAAACAGTTGTGCTGCTTAACATTTTTGTGGACACTGATTTTTTTCTTTTCTTTTTTTTTTCTGGATTCTTTCAGTTATAGACAGTCAAAAGGGAGAGCTTTTCTAAATCTTTTGTAACGCTATAAATGCCTCTTTCACTTTTGATCAATGTAATGCATTCTTGCTGAATAAAAAAAAAACAGCATATCCTGAAAACACAAAGTCCTCCTGTAGTCAATAATTTTATCCCTTAAAACTCACCAAAATTACATATTTAAACTTTTTTTTCTTGTGAAAAAAAATTCTTCATGCCTTAAAATAGCTTGAATGTAATGCTGCGTTCCAGGCAGGTTTTTGAGCCCGTAAGTCACGATTTCAAATCACGACTCACGACTTTGTAGCGTTCCAGGAAAGTCACGCCAAACTGCGTAAAAGTGTAAACAAACCAACATGGCGGACCTTATGGGGCTTATGTTCATTAATTATTTCTATCGCCAAAGGTGCTTACTCCTTGCTTATTTGAGGGGAACAGAGGAGGAAAACGGCGCATAAGGCAAAAGAAGCTATTATAGCTTTTATTTTACCGTGCACTTGCATAAACATTGCATCCGTAGGGGCTGCCATTGTTGTTTCGCAGGCTATGTGACGTCAGAAACCGTAACGGGGAGTACATCGATCTAGTACGAGTTCACGGGTGGGAAGTCACGGCTTTGACTGCTGTTCCAGTGCACTTTCACGGGTAGAAGGTTGGAAAAACACGGGTTACGGGTTGCCTGGAACGCGGCATAACTCTACACCCTTGCTTCATTTAGTATACCCAGATCTATAAATATGCTAATTAGCCCCGCCTCCACTCACTCGCACGAGCTCAGAGATCCACTCGGTCAACTTACTGAGGTAAACGCTGCACAATGCAGGGGGGTTTCCTCCGAGGAGGCAAGGGAGGCAGTGCCTCCTCAAAAAAACTGGATGAGAAAATAATCGGTATTAAAAAAAATAAAACAACGCAAATATTACAAAATTTGACATTACAAAGTGTAAAAGTTACCCATTTTTCTAAAGCAACACTGTCCAACATCTACACCCGCAGGTGAAGTTACAGCGGGGAATCCGCCTTTCTCGTGCCTCCCTTGATCACATAGATTTAAAACAGAACCCCTAAAGCGTGCGGTGGGTTTAGTGGGGGGTAATTGAGAATGAATGGGGGAAAGTCACGTGAGAGGAGGCAGTGTCTCCATCGCGCTATGACTGGATATGATTGGTTTGTGCAATAAATCCTGCCTCTTATTTTCGTATGTATAATTTTTTTTTTTTTTTTTAATTGTTACTGTCTTTAGTTAGCCTATTATTTTTTTCACAAAAAATTTGAAAAACTTGACAAAATTTATACTTGGTTTTAATAAATAGAACATTACATATTGTAAAAATACAAATTAGAATTGTATTTGGTCTCTCTTTATATGTAATATTTATTCAATCAGGACAATTGTGTAACAGGGACATAAATTTACATTTGATATAAAAAAAGATTTGAGGACTTTGCCTCCTCATTTTAAAACACCACCGCACACCACTGGCACAATGGTATCATTTTGTACACCGTCGGACACATGACGGTAATTAATATGATTAGCCTTTTGTTGACTACATTATTAAACAGCTAATAATGTGTTGCTAATGTTACACAAACCATGTTCCCGTTCGCCATCTCAGACAGCTGCCTTCTAACAATCAGTATCCTTAGAAACTCTTTGAACAACCGTCAATGGATAAAGGCATATAGTTCATCATAACATCGTAATATACATCATACACCCGCTATATTGCTAAATCTCCACGATTTTTCATATCAACAGATAAATATACCAGGATAACCTGGCTTCTCGAGACTCCCCTGCTTCAGAGCAGTAATAGTTAATGATATGGTAGTCACAAAAACTATGGTAGTTTTTAGATCACTGCAGTTTTAAAGAGAAAAATACTAAACAATGGTGTTGACTTATGACTTTGCACATGGTTTGTCTTAAAGGATATTAAAAACACCACATAGACATATATAAACAATATTAAAAACTTGATTTTCACCATAGGGAGACTTTAAAGGATTTTTTGTTCTCATTGATAAATGAATGTTGCAAATGTTGTTAGATTGTCCTGAGATTCCATTAGCATCTACCTAATGATTGTTTCCTACATTTGCATTAATTCTAAATGTTGTTTTTTCCAGCACTATTAACACCAAAGGATTATTGTGACACTAAAATTATGATGTTTTTGAAAAGAGCAACATTCAAAGTAAGCTTTCTTAACCACACTTTCCTATTGGTCATCTTTTACATTTGCACTGTGCTTTTTTGGGAATAAAATGGAAATATTTCCAGTAATATCTCCTCCTCTTCTGTGCAAACATGTAGGGTAAAGCTATTGGTTTCTTTTGCGATAATAAAATCCAGTAAGGAGTGATAAGATCCTGTTGGGAGGCCTTTAAGAGGTGTGGGAGAGCAGCAGAACGATGGGTTACAGATGTTAAGAGCTACAGAGGAACCACTGCAACACTGATTCAGCAGAGAGAGAGTGAGAGATTTATTCAATTAATAAACTCTCAGGATAAAATAAGGAAGCTTTTATATATTTATTTCATTGTTGTAGTCATTGTTTTCCTAGAAGACAATTGTTTTAAATGTGTCATGGGACAGAATAGAGCCACCTCGCCTTAATTCAAGTAGGGGCAAGGCTCGTACTTTTGCAGAAGTTGCTGCTGACTTGCCCAGTTTCTGTCATAGAGATCTGTAGGAAGGAGGGTGGTAGGTCACCATGGAAACCCAGGATATTTCATGTCTGTAAGCCACCTAGGGATCAATGAAATATTAAACTCAAAGACCATTCAGCAAACTAAGGGTATTAATAATACCACAACTTCTAGCCTGTGTGCTCTATAGCTGCAATAGTTTGTAGTTACACAAAAAGATAGAAAAGAGAAAGATACTTTATCGATCGCTGAGGGAAAATTGCTTAACTTAGTTATTCCACTGATCATCCTACAATACGATTAGAAAACAAAATGAGAGTGTAAGTCAATGCAGTCATTCCCATTTTAATATATGAGTCTTTGATCCTGATATCGTATACACACAATGTCATGCTGTGCTTCTCTCTCATTTGAGCAACATAACAAAATGCCTTTGCCTTGTTTTTTGTACAACTGTGAGGAAAGAGAGGATATAGTCGGCTGACCATGTATAAATGCAACAAATCATCTCAAATTAAAATAGATTCCAAAAAGACAATCCATTCTTATTACCCTGATCAAGGAGAATAGATTGATTAGTGTGGAACGCAAGGTATTCCTGTTGGGAGAAGACATCAATTCAAACTAAATACTAAATCTGGATTAACAAATAGAGCTTGCAGCTATGCTGTAATCATAATCCAATGAGTTGGATTTCAGTTCAGCATTGTCTTAAAACAACTTAAATTGCATTAAGTACCAATAAGCCATGTTTGAAGTGATTTCTTGCACTGTAAGAAAAGAATCAGAAAAAACAGAAAAGGTACTGGTAATTTTCTGTAAGGACATTATCTGTTAAGTTTACAGACATTTCCTTTAACCCTAAAACACAACAAAAGGCAATGCACAACTCAAAATACAGGGGGAAAAACCTGTGAAAAATCAATAAGTAAAATTCCTTCATATTAAACACAGTATTATGGGTCCTATTTTTACGGACTTTTGTGTTTCTTTTCCCTCGCCCACCACAATTCGGGGAACAGAATTAATTTTGATATTGTGTATAACAAAAAATACGTCAAAGCTTCTCCAAACAGCTGCCTACAAACTTCCTCATATGAGAAGGAATAGCAAATTTTGTTTTTATTCAATCCTGATCAGTTTCAGGCTTGCTGGACTGGAGCAAAGCATAGTATGCATAGCAAAAAGGCAGACTAGCTGATAAAGAGGTGATCTATCATTTTAACCATGTATTGATCAAGGAGTATTGTATTAACCATGTATTGATCGGGGGCAGTCGTGGCCTAATGGATAGAGAGTCGGACTTGTAACCCAAAGGTCATGGGTTCGAGTCTCAGGTCCGGCAGGGATTGTCGGTGAGGGGAGTGAATGTCCAGCGCTCTCCCCACCTTCAATACCACGACTGAGGTGAGACCCTTGAGCAAGGCACTGTACCCCCAACTGCTCCCCGGGCGCCGCAGCAATGGCTGCCCACTGCTCCGGGTGTGTGTTCACGGTGTGTGTGTTCACTGCTGTGTGTGTGCACTTGGATGGGTTAAATGCAGAGCACAAATTCCGAGTATGGGTCACCATACTTGGCCACATGTCACTTCTTCTTCTTCTTCTTCTTAATTGAAGCCATAGATAACTACTTGATCATGCCTTGAGAATCTACACGCTAGAAAATATAAATGGAAACATTAATAACAATAATGCATACATTTGATTTCTCAAGCATTTTTCTTATTTCTCAAAGTCAGTGGAATTCCAGCAGTTCTGCTAATTTCTTCTCCATCTGCAGGATTAACACACTTACAAGGGGAAGCTCCTGATGGGATTAACATTTACAGAACATTCTCTGCGTTACCTTGGTACAACCTTGATACTTTGGAGAACATTCACAAAAATCTTCACAATAAATGCATTTAACAGCATTTTCACGAACGTGTCTGCTTACATGCTAGCATCTAACTCACAATAAAGATTTACCAAAAATATATGTTTTATGTAGGATGCATGTCACCCCTGCACTTACAAATAGATTGAACCTGTCCATCACAAGATCTGAAAAGATTCTGTCATTTTTATTGGTGGAACCACTAAATTGAACTATGATTTATGATGTAGTCCAATGTAATCTCACTTAGGGGAATGTGGTTCAAATCAGCTTTAACACTCTCTTCACAGTGTTCTACAAGCTAAATGTCATGAAATGACATCTGTCGTATTTATACCATCAGATGCTTTGTCTAATTCAGAGTTCATTTTGTTTTTACAGCAGCTAGTTTGTTTATATTTGCTGTTTCTATTTGATCATATCTTCTTAATATCTAGTAAATTCATTTTTCTTGTTAGTCAGTTGATGCGAGTATCAGCAGACAATAAAAAATGAACAATAAAAGTTGCTGATAAAATGAGTAATGCGTTTAATCAATCATTTCTTGGTAAAGCAAACAAAGAAATGAAGGTAAAAAGTCAAATGAATGAGATATATCTCATAAATCACTAAAGAAAGAGAGGGATCTGGGTAGCCAAAACATCTCAAGAGAAGAAGCCCAGATACAAAATATGCTACATCATGCATCTGCATGGCAAATATACGTCACAAGCACAACCTGATCTCACAGGAAAACATAGTAGCTATGTTACGAGGTGACGATTTCGTAGGAATTTATGTGAATTATTAGAAAAAAGAAAGCATGAAAGTCCACCCCTAACCTTAAAAATAAATATCAGCTGCACATCTTGTGAAACATCAGCGTGTATACGGAAAGGTCAATGTTAACAAACCTGATTCAGCTTTCTGAAACTGTGTGAGCAAACAAATGTTTTGTATGTGTTAAAGAACTTCAGATATTCTTCCCTAAAACAGAGCAAATGAACTAAGCGCAATACATGTGTATATGATAAAATTAAACAATCAGCATAAAAGATTAAAATGATTAGCATAATTAACTTAATTACAACAAAACATATAAAGGCAATTAACATGAATAAAATGATAAAGAAAGCATGGTAAATCACACCAAACATAAATCATCTACATAATTCACCAGTAATAATAGTCTGATAAAACTGCTATCAGGTAGAGTTTTTGTTAAGCATTACAGCCTTGTAGTATCAGAGTTTCCTTATTATCAGGGTGTTTTACAAACGTAATCAGCACAACTGCATTCATAGGAAAGGCACCGATGAAGCAACAATTCACTTTGGTCAACAGAACTCATTTTAATTTAACCAGCGTATAATTAACCTACAAATGGCCTGAGGTGGCATGAGTTCAAATCGTGATTACTATATTTTATCAAGTGGAAGTGGTGCAACTCTGCTTCATGTTTAAGCTGTGCTTTGTCTGTGCGAAAGCTTGCAGTAAAGTGTGATGCAATATTGTCTGTAGCCTACTTTGTACAATGTCTAGAATATTTTATTCATTCAACTCGCAGGTGAGTGTAGAAACCCACTTAGAATCCGACTCTTCATACAAAACCCTCAGACAGAACAAGAGTGGAGATATACCCAACAGCATTGCCACATGATGTCAGGGATACAATAGCCCACTGTCATGCTGAAAGCTTGATAACAGTGTTTGAAATGGATGGGCAGCACTGGACGGCATAGTCCCTAAAAGGTTTCCTGCATTGTGTGGCTTTTGATGGGCTAAAAAAATGGGTTACTTTCTTACACAAGTATATACTGCACACCTTAGTCCAAATCCTCAGTATACAGCAGAATGTAAATGTGGTTGAATGTGTATGAAGTCTAGGGAGTATGAAATGCATAGGCTCAGTTTTGCAGTGTCCTTTTTTTTAAATATTCTTGAGGTTGGTACCAACTGTGCCATCTTTTTTCATATTTCAAGGATTTTATCAGTCAACAACTTTATAATTGGGCCATATTTGTCAATAAGAAGCGGCTGTAAGAAGCGAATGCATTGACAACTTCTGCAATGTGCTGTCATTCAACATTACTACCTTACAAATGAACAAAAGTACCTAACTCATCCTCAGCACAACCTAGTTTCACAATCTGTTCTGTTTCTGAGCTTATGAAAGAGATTATCATACCCTACGGTCTTGTGAACTTAACAGACACATGCATGTGGCGGCCGAAAGTCCACAAGGTTTACATGTAGTGTGCTATTTGGGAGAGGGCCCTTTCCAATATAAATTAAATTAATGATATATTACATTTAATAGGAAACTTAAAGTGTTGCACATTTTATTGGTGCAGAGAGAATGTGTATTTTGTAAATGTTTGCAACTCACTTAATCACAAGCATCACAATTTGGCCCACTTGAACACTTGGGCCAAATACAGGATATACATCATGAAAGTGGTAAGTGATAAGTGGTTAAAGGGATAGTTCACCCAAAAATGAAATGAAAAATTATCCCATGATTTACTCACCCTCAAACCATCCTAGGTGTAAATGATTATCTTTATAAAGTAAAATAACGGGCTTCCACCACAACAGCCATACGCATTCGACGTATGTCCAAAAAGCGTTAACTTCCGTGACGTAGTACACAATGCCAAGAACGTACATCGAATGCGCATGGCTGTTGTGCTGGAAGCTCATTATTTTACTTAATACATTTTTTAAATAAGGATACTTGTCTTACACAAATGCATTGATTCGCTTCAGAAGGCCTTTATTAAACCCCTGGAGTGGTATGGATTCTTTTTTTTTCTTTTTTTATGGATGGATGCATTTTTTTGACTTCAGAATTTGGGTTACTATTCACAACCATTATAAACCTTGCAGGACTAAGGATATTTTTAAATATATTTCTGATTGTGTTCATCAGAAAGAAGATAGTCATATACAACTAGGATGGCTTGAGGGTGAGTAAATCATGGAATAATTTTCATTTTTGGGTGAACTATCCCTTTAAGTGCAAAGACCGCAGTTGTGGGCATTGGGACATGCCCAGTGTCTTGTCTAAATGAGTCTCATTCACTCAACTTAGATTCAACACTGATTCATTCGTAAATGAAACACTTCTAGTGTGTGTTGCTCGAAGATGCATTATTTTAGTAAATATAGACATCTCAATAGAAGCTTTTTGTTTATTGAACTGTTGGTATTCAGAACAACAGCATGCACTCTTGCTTGTGTGATATTGCTAAATTGTTATGACGGGTCGAGGCAAGGAGAGGAAATGTGGAACTAGTTGCAGCAAAAATTCATATTCAGTATTCATAAGGCAAATCAAAACAAAGGCATAAATCGAATGCGGAGGGCAAAAATGTAACAGCTAGGCATAATAACATAGACAATAAAGTGCCAAGAACTGAATCAGACTGAGGGTAAGTTCACACGACAACGATGTACTAAAAACAAATTTGCATTTTTCGCATACAGATGATACCATTGTCAAAATGATCCCCATTCTCACGGACCCACAAAAACGACTATAAACCACTGTATTCTGCTTCCAGGCCAGTGGTTGGCGATGTCCCTTTGTAAAGAAACACTATACGCCTAGTGGTGGAACTGAGGTCACTTTGTAGGCCAATCGGCAGTTAGCATCAGAGATTGTATTATTATAGGGAGATGAGAGGGTCTGTATCTCTTACCATTGGAGAAAGCGTAACGGCTAATTTAATCACGTGCGGCCCCTCTCAGCTTATCGTGTAATGGCCTCTGGTCTCCTTTCCTGCATACCACCAGTACCGCCCGTGCGTACCGCCACAGCCGGAGTGTTAGCATTAGCCGTTACGCTTTTTTGGCTAAAGGTTGCAGGCTTGCCTTCCAGTGGCTTTGGTTAGCATCATGCTGGTTCCCTCGACAAAAACCCAATAGACCCTTTTTATATTTCCGGGTTTCTCAGAAGCGGAAGTCGTCATAGTTGGGTAAAATTCTATAGCGGTGAATGATAGAATACATTAAAGGTGCCATCGAACATTTTTTTACAAGATGTAATATAAGTCTAAGGTGTCCCCTGAATGTGTCTGTGAAGTTTCAGCTCAAAATACCCCATAGATTCTTTTTAAATAATTTTTTTAAATGCCTATTTTGGGGCATAATTAGAAATGCACCGATTCAGGGCTGCTGGCCCTTTAAGTGCTCGCGCTCTCCGCCCCCCCAGAGCTCTCGACTCTATCATTGCATAAACAAAGTTTACACAGCTAATATAACCCTCAAAATGGATCTTTACAAAGTGTTCGTCATGCAGCATGTCTAATCGCGTAAGTACAGTGTTTATTTTGATGTTTACATTTGATTCTGAATGAGTTTGAGGCTGTGCTCCGTGGCTAACGGCTAATGCTACACTGTTGGAGAGATTTATAAAGAATGAAGTTGTATTTATGCATTATACAGACTGCAAGTGTTTAAAAAATGAAAATAGCGACGGCTCTTGTCTCCATGAATACAGTAAGAAACGATGGTAACTTTAACCACATTTAACAGTACATTAGCAACATGCTAACGAAACATTTAGAAAGACAATTTACAAATATCACTAAAAATATCATGTTATCATGAATCATGTCAGGTATTATTGCTCCATCTGCCATTTTTTGCTATTGTTCTTGCTTGCTTACCTAGTCGGATGATTCGGCTGTGCACATCCAGACGTTACTGGCTGCCCTTGTCTAATGCTTTTCATAATGTTGGGAACATGGGCTGGCATATGCAAATATTGGGGGCGTACACCCCGACTGTTACGTGTTATGTTGAGATTCGCCTGTTCTTCAGAGGTCTTTTAAACAAATGGGATTTATATAAGAAGGAGAAAACAATGGTGTTTGAGGCTCACTGTATGTCATTTCCATGTACTGAACTCTTGTTATTTAACTATGCCGAGGTAAATTCAATTTTCAATTCGATGGCACCTTTAAATATATTATTTGTGTTTCCATTTGCTCAAATAGCAAAAGAAAAACTCCACAATAGTGGTTTTACAGACAATCCAGCTTTTATAAATAGGAAAAAAAAATAGAGTGATTGATAACGGCAGTCAGAAGAGAGAAAGATGTCATTTTTACTGTCACTCCCAGCCGCTGTATTAGAAACACCCTCACAGCAGCGTTAATTAAGTTTTTGTAATTTGATGCAAAGGTAATATAATACTAAGTATATTGTTATAAATGTACATACGTTTTTTAAAAAAATGAAAATTTTAAAAACTTTGCAGGATTTACGATATTGATGACCGTTAAAACGCGTCATCACAGTCCATGAAAAGGGTCCATAGGATTTTCTCATAGGCTTTTGGATTATCAAAAAAAATAAGCTCTGTGTTCAAAAAAAGGTTTAAGATCCTTACACGTATTGTCCATCAAGATAATTTTCACAGATGAACACAACTTTGAAAGTCTAAATGCAGTCGCCAGAAGCAAAAAGCTAAAGGTAGGCTATAAGAGAACTACACCACTGTCGCACAATTTCAACGTCATCACCACCACTAAGCTTCCGACAACTCTTTACATTTACAAAAAAAATAAAAAAAAAAATAAACTCTTTACATTTACATTTACATTTAGTCATTTAGCAGACGCTTTTATCCAAAGCGACTTACAAATGAGAATAGTAGAATCAAGTCAAGTCAACATGAGAACAACAGTATGTAAGTGCTGTGTGAAGTCACAGTTATGTCAGTAAAGTGCTCGTAAGTTTTTTTTTTTGTTTTTTTTAAATAAATACACACATAGATGGAAGAAGAATAGAAATCAAAGTGCTACTATTACTGGGTCAAGTGCTGACGAAAAAGATATGTCTTTAGCATTAATTTGTGGCTCGCATGGCAGTAAATAATACGGTGATATGACCTAACGTGAAAATGAGCGGGGCAGACAGAAATCTGCCCCAATGGCTTTCTATGAGAGCTCGCTGCAGTTCCATTTTTCACCACAGATTTACGTTGGAAATTTGTGGGGCGCTGTAGAGCTGGGGAGGGCTCCACAGTCCACACACCCTCCGAGAGACCGGCTGCCCTCTTACTAGTATCATGAATACATGCCTGCCGAATCCATGCACTACATTTTAACATATTCTGCTCCCTTTATGACTGAAAATAGCCTAGAAAATCCGAAAAAATCTCAACCATGAACACTATAAAGAGGAAACAGAGAAACCGCCTCACCAATGAACATCTTGCTTGCCTCACAAGGATTGCAACAACAAGCTACAAAAATACAACATGAAGAAAGTCAAGGAAATGCATGCTTCCGCTCAAACCAGCATTAAGGTTATCCTGCTTTTTTGTCATTAAGGGAAATAATCTTGTCTCAATTGCAAATTTTACTGGTAAATGATAATTAATTATTTTTTTCCGCCTTTTGTATTTATTGCATTACATATTGTATGTTCAGGGATGACAGATTGCTGAGCAGATATGCTGTTTATGAACATTATACTATGGTAATTTAAAGAAAATACTATAGTGTTTTTGAACCATACTATAGTAAAGTACTTGAATTAATTTGTTGTGGTAATTCTATAGTTGCTGTGGTAATATAACAACTATAGTAATATAAACAAATTACTTTACCCAATACTGTACTAAGTTTTCTACAACTATAGAGTATATTAAACTACAATGCACTACAGTTTACTGTAGTAAAAAAACTAAAGTATACTACAGTATTTATTACAGTTTATCAGTTTACTATAGTTAATACTACAGTATGCTGTAGCATTCATTAACAAAGTGTTGTAAATATTATAATATATACAGTAGGCCTATACTACAACTTACTATAGTATGGTTCAAAAACATACAAATGCGTTACTTTACTTGTTACTTGAAAAAAGTTATCTGATTGCGTAGGTCGCAGTACTTGTAATGCGTTACCCCAACACCGTCTACCACTCTATAGACTGAACATGTAATACGCATGCGCATGACGTCACAGTTTTCACATATTTTTGTAGTTTACACTAAGACTATAATGGTATCATATTCAAAAACTTGCACTTCGAAACCATTTTCAGGCTCTCAAAATGGCGCTGTCATGTAAATGAATGGCCAAACCGTATAAAAAGCTTTTCGTTAAAAATGGTGCACAGGTGAACGTAATTAGTTATCACAGAAACAAACTGAACATGAGAACAAAGGAATCGGGAACTAGGCTAATTAATTATAAATTCTTAGAAATTTTTAATTTTAATTTGTGCTGTTTAAACTATCTAAATAGAGAGCAAAATATCTAACAGTTAGTTGGTTGTTCTATTTCTACATTCATATCAGGTGTCGGGTACTGTTGACCATCAGTTATTTGAAATATAAAGTAGATGTTTTTCAGGCAGTAAGCATAATGTTTCTATGCTGTGGGGTTTTCAGGCTGAATGCCATGTTTCTTTGACCTAATAGCAAAGCTTGTGTTAAATGTGCACTTGCAGATGGTTAAAGAGTTCATGCAGACGTGAATAGCTTTAGAGAGGTGCTGATGGAAAATGTGCTGTGGCAGGATGAAGGGTTAACGGCCGACTGCTCTTTTCCAGTGGGGGGTTTCTCTCTTGCCTTTTCCCTGTAGTAAAGCAAGCTGAGCACTGGTCAGGGATGCCCACTGGCTCTCATTAAGAGATGCCAAATCATTATGGATCCCTTCCCTTCCTGCAAAGCTCCCCTAAACCTCTGGCGGCTCACGGCTGTGAGCTATCATTAGCAGATGACAAACCCCATTAGAGTGCCCCCTCTCTGGGCTGGAGTGGATCTGACAAGCCCTCTTTAGCCTTCAACCAGTTCAAAAATGCATTAAAATTCCTTTTGGTAAATACACGCAACAACATACAGATATTTCCACACTATTAC
>RJVU01044706.1:5955108-5988664 GCA_003731715.1 Anabarilius grahami
AGCTGTAACTCCTTTTCCACAAATGTTGGCATGGCAAATGGTAAAATCATTAGGTGTGGGTTTTGAATTTGTCTTTGTGCAATACGTGGTAAATCAATGCATGAAACTCTATCTATTCTTTATTTTAAAGCTTGTAGATCGAAAGCCTTGTTAAGAGAAGTTTGGGGTCTTTTCCACTTTTTCATTTGAATTGCTTTTACTTCACAATCCCACCCTGACAGCCATCCACCCAGCACCAGGTTTTAATTAGAGCTATTTGGTCGGGACCAATAGCTTTGCTTCTCAGTCCCCGCAAATTCTTGCACGCCTACTAATTTAAAGGGACCTTGATGCCTGCGGGACTTTTCATATCCTTCCAGGCAGGAGTGTGCAACGCATGCCCACTTTCATGTGGAAAACTTTGCATGTGACAAAGAGACTTAGCCACTAGTAATGTCGCCATTATTGAACCTCAGAGAGGTTTTCAAATGGGCCTTCAGACAGCATCGGTCTGTTTGAGCCTGGCTTCAAGTGTGCGTGGCAGCTGTGTAGAGCCTAACCCTGAACCAATAAAGATCCTGAAGCCTTGTGTGTGCACTTTGTGGTTGTGTGTGTGCGTGTTTGTGATGAGAGGGGGACTTGCAAGGCTTAATGCACAGCTGGGGTAAATTTACTCCAGGGGCAATAGCGAAGAAGGCCTGCTGTTGCCAAAGTGAAATGCATGGAGAGCCTGTGCAATGAAGTGTGCTTCCATTGTCTGGAAGTAGGGCAGTGGCACAATGAGGACTGGACCTCGGAGACCATCTCACCTTGGCTGGAGAAAGCTGTTATGTTACAACCAGTCGATTCACACAAAGTGTGTCTGGGAAACTATTACATTTATGGCATCCTGGAATGCCTTGCAAAAAAGTAATCTTGTTAGTAGGCTCACTGACATTTTTAATTTGCTGAAATATGTAAGGGACAATGTACAGTCAGTTGGTCATTATCACAATATACACCCTGACACAGAGGGGATGTGTCTTATTTCTTTCTGAAGGAATTTATTTTGCGATAATGAACAGTACTTATGTGCCTATTCAGCAAATAAATGAATACATGCACATGAAATATTGAGTTTCAATATTTTATAATCCTAATTGGATATTATCTTAAAGCTTCCACTGATGAAAAATACAGAGTACAAATCAAGACGAAACCAGCAACAATATTCAAGTTATAGGCTATTAATACTGAAGTCCTCCAACGTCATTTTCACATCACAGTCTATAATTGAGATGTAAGATGGTGTGAGATTTTTAACTTGAATGTGATTGACTGCTCCAGTTATTTTGGTTGTACAACAGCAGTCCGTTATTGGTGTTGCAATTTGGTTTGATATTATACAACAGTTTTTTCTGGTTCTCGAATCTGATTGGCTGAGAGGTCTTTCCAGTCATGCAATATTCTACCAGTATCGCCACGGGAACCATTTCACCATTTGTATCACTCCACTTGAAGCGACTGTCATCGCGACCGAGCAAATCCACCGTATTTTTTTTACAAATACTACACTTGTTGTACCATAAACTGTAGTTTTAAGAGTTTTTTAGGTGAGGATGTAGTTGTTTACACCTGAAATATGTGACTCATATTAAATCAAAGCACCTATTTTAAAGTTTGTTTAGATGTTTTTGGAGATGCGAGCTCCAGGCTGTCAGCAGCCGTTCAGTGCTCGTGTACCCACCGAGAACAGCTTCATTTCGGCCAGTGCTTTGGGGATTTGCTGCTGTCTCTTATAGTGGTTAAACATGAGATATAATTCATTTTGGGTACATAAAATGGGCAATCTTTGTTCTTATTAATCTATAACTTGTTCCTGAGTAAATCGAACTGGGCTATGTTAAATGTAATAATTTAAAATTAAGGCTAAC
This sequence comes from Anabarilius grahami, assembly GCA_003731715.1. Classification (NCBI taxonomy): domain Eukaryota; kingdom Metazoa; phylum Chordata; class Actinopteri; order Cypriniformes; family Xenocyprididae; genus Anabarilius; species Anabarilius grahami. Next base: position 5,957,001 of record RJVU01044706.1, read on the forward strand.
TTGTATTTAAAGCTGCAGTCCGCCATTTTTCCTCTTTGTCGCCATCTCTTGTTTGAAACCTGCAATTGCAGTCAAATGCGGAACAGTTATCTGTACGTACGTTGTGCGTCGGCACAGCTCGTCAGCGCGGATGAATCTAATGTTTGCTGTCAGTCACCGCATCGGTGTGGGTACTGCACTTCAGAATCACAGTTGTCACTGATGATTATCATTTGGATCTTTCTGGATTACAATCCGCCATCAAAATGATAAGTTTAATTATTTCTGCTGCTGTGAGAACAGGCTATAAATGTGCTGCTACCGGCAGCATCCTCACCCAACCGACTTGCCTTAACTCTTTCTTTCTATTTACGGACGTGACGTAATGACGCACAGAGGAACTGCTGCATGCTTAAATTTCGCGCGGAAATCCGCCATGTCGCTCTTATTATAAAACATTATTACAAGCTTACCCTTGTGAATCGAGCTAAGATAATGAGATGGTTTTGAACACTGGCTGGTTATGTACTTGCTCAAAATTGATTTTGGATAATTTTTAACCCAAAAAAGTTGCGGACTGCAGCTTTAACTTACATCCTGTAGAGCACTGCTTTTGTATGTTTGACTGAATTGTACAAATATGCTATTAGATGGCGGCAAACTTTACGAGTGAATGAGTGAGTTGCAAGAGACTTTTAAATTGAAAGGGACTTTTGTAAACAAAGGACTTTGTTTTGGCACTGTTATGGAAAATTCCCTTAACTGTAAAAAAGATAAATACAAAGATCACTTCCCTCAGTGGACATTCAAACTGATTTTTATAATGGATATAATATTATGGACATCGACCTAAAGAATGAATGTTATGGAAATGCTCACTCAGGTGATCTCTCTCTCTCTCTAATACTGTACAAAATTCAATGAGTTTCAATGGAGGGGCTCAACATTCCTTCGTTACTAGTTCTAAAGTGACGTTTTAGAATTAGTAACAGAGCCTTGGTCAAACTGTCAACAAAGATTTGTATCCATGGCGGAAGGAAGTAGCTCTGCACAAAAGAGGGTTTTAAAGACACTTTGTTGTTATTTCTTATTTATTTACACAATTGTGCTGTCAAACTGTATAAACGCAATATCACACTCGTAGCCGTGCGATATGGCTGTATATCAGCACGCTGTGATTTGGCTGAATCAGTCAAGTACGAGTTTACGATTTATTTTCATATTCATAAACACACTGGTTTGTTGTGCAAATTTTACCGTTTACTGCACTGTGCTGCTCTTCTAGTTATTTACCTATCGGCTGATGAATCTTAAGTCTCACGCATTCTCAGAAAAAAGCTTACTTGCATGCTGAAAAATAAGGTGGATACAGCACTATGGACAATGCAAATATCAGGAAATATCCGACAGCTGAATGCTACGATTGACAAATCAAAATTAAGTACACCAAAACGTAAGAATAGGGTTTATACAATTAACGTTTATGGTCATATAGACATTTAGCCTATATTTAAAACATCTGGATCAATAACAAAGTACAGGAGGTATAAATTATAGGGTATTGAAAATCAAAAGATAACATCTATCAGAATGCCTATTTCCCCAATGTATTGGCCCACTTTCAGCTAGCGGACTTGCTCATATAGCCAACTCTTGGGGGTCACCTTCACACTATAGCATAATCGCACATGGCAGGTAGACATTGTCATCAGTAGAAACCCGGGTCATGCCATCACAATTGAGTGACAACTACATTCGTTTCACTGCTTCTCTTATCTCTACCTTTCCATCATAAATCACTGTTCATTCTGTGGCCTGTCTGTCCACCCACTCAGTCCTGTGTTCTGGTCATCTCATGGGTTCAGAAAAAAATGAACTTGGAGGATGGGAAATAAGTCAGAAAATTAGTCCGTGTTATCTCAGTAGGATAGCGCAAGATTGTTTCGGCCAACTACATGGAGCTTAAATTCTGGATGCCGTCTGTCACTATAAAACCATGAGATGTCCAGGGAATCAGATTTTTTCCTTTCTGATAATATTTGAACAGTTTTTATGAAGGAATATCAGTTTGGAAATACAATTACATGCTTTTAAAAGGCATGATATTTATTGATTCATTGAGTCCTACAATTTTACCTGTCATAAGTTTTAAAATAGAAAATGTACCATTCGCATTACATTGTAACTCACCAAAATAAACCACAAAACTATAGATTTGAATATATATATATATATATACCCTAGCCTAGTAAAACAAAAAGCCCTATACAAAATCTATTTAAAATACATTTATTTCATACTAAGTATACTTCAATTCAATTAACATATTTTTTGACATATCACTTAAGACTTACTGATATAAAAAATATAATTAAACTTTATTTGGAGTATTTCTTTGTTGCACACTGCTCATTTCTTAATATTATCCCTAAATGTGTTTTATTATCACTATTAATAAGGATTGTATGATCTCTGTTTAATATCATAAAGACATAATATTAAATGCAAGATATTTAAAGTGTACTTAAAGTATACTTGCAATAGTTCCACTTTAGCACAAATATACTTAAGTATATCTTTAGTTGGACCTCAGCACTACTTCCACACAATTAAAGTGCATTAAGTACAAAATTAGTTAATTAATTTAGCAGACTTTAAGTATATCAGTTTAGTATACCAAAAGTACAAATGCAGGGTTTTTTTATGACGCACATAAATATGTAAATATGTTTGTAGTATACTTAGCACAAAATAAATGTATTTCAAATACATTTTAGTAAATTTTTTCGGTAACACTTTACAATAAGCATCATTAGTTAAACATTAGTTAATGTATTAACTAACTTGAGCAATACATTTGTTACTGTATTTGCTAATCCACGCTAACGTTAGTTAATGAAAATACAATTATTCATTGTTTGTTCATGTTAGTTCACACTGCATTAACTAATGTTAACAAGATTTTAATAATGTATTAGTAAATGTTGAAATTAACATTAACAAAGATTAATAAATGCTGTTCATTATTAGTTCATGTTAACTAATGAACCTTATTGTAAAGTGTTACCATATTTTCACTAGGGTAAACATATATTTTAAATAAACATTACTGTCTGCCTTGTCCTGACAGGAGGAAGAGGTTAAATTAAAAATACCTCTTTTGTATCACGACTTTCTGTCAGCATTGCGATATTTATAAAAGAAAAAAACAGGCTAATTCAGAATAATACTCTAATACACAAGCTTTTGTATTTTTCATCGTTATGATATATCGTCATTATATTTAAGAGGAAAAAAACAGTTGCTTAATAGTCTACAAAACATTCTACAATGGAAAAACCTACTCTAAACTGCTCAGTAAATAAAAGTTGACCTGTTCTTTCTCTCAGTGTATGAGGATGCAGCGCAGTGCAGTGCCCTCAGAGATTTGATGTGTTATACTGACATCCAGTGGTACTGCAACAATGGACGTTGTTTACTGCCAATATTAGGCTCAACAAACAGGAATACCTTTTTAATCTGTGCTTGACTTTTGCCTCTATCTTCGTGTCATTATCTAGAACACAAATTCAGTTTGTCTGAATCACTGGCGTTTGAAAAACAAATAGCGGAATAACATAAAACAAAAGAAAAACTCGAACAGCGACATTTCTGCCACACTCAATATGGCAGACAACTACTGCCAGATTTCAACTTTCGGTATCAACGAGACGTAGTGACGTTCATGGGCAAAAGAAACCAAAACTGGCTGAATGATTGTAAACTTGAGCGATGGAAGAAGTACCAGATATGATTTCCCGTTCTGATTTTAATATTACTTGACGCTGAATGCATGAGCGGTGCTCGTGCAGTTAGAGGATGTCGCGCGTTACAGCCGATCTGAATTTTCAAACACTTCTCGAGGTAGGTTTACTGTCAACACTAGCGAGGCAGCTATGGTTTACCATACAGTAGTGGTTAGTGAGCTAACAGGCTAATTACCGGTGGTGCATCAAGATCAAAACTAAGCTAGATAAACTAGATATTTCAATATGAGCAGCTGTCCTGTCAGATATCGTGATAAACTCCTTTAGGGATCTCCTTTCAGAATCTCCTGTCATGTTGTTTACTTTGCATTTGACAGTGGTGATTAAATATAAGATTACCACTTTTGTTGTTAAAACAATGGCTGTCGTAACTATGGTATTGGTTACCATAGTCATTTTTTATTAGTGAAATGTGTCTTGTTGACGTTGTGGTGCATCAGGATCCTCTTGTTTACTGATCATTATCTTGACATTTTCCCAATAGTGTAATTACTGCTACCCAGATGATGTTCTTGATGACGTCAAAGATGTGTCTGCAGATTTCCCAAACCTGCAGCTATACGTGGACTATTATCGTAAGTTGATATTGCAAAGCACAGTGGTCTAACAACAGATCTTTATCAACGTGTAGCAGGGGTATTATAGCTAAAGAGTTTGTTCGGCCAAAAGTGAAAATTCTGTCATCATTGTAACGTTACACGCCCTCATGTCGTTCCAAACTCATAAGACTTACGTTCATCTTCGGAACGAATGAAGTTGAACAAATGAAGATATTTTTAATGAAATCTGAGAGATTTCTGTTCCTACAGTTCACGCAACTACCATTGGTGCTTCAAAAGGTTCATAAAGAGATCGTAAAACTAATCCATATGAATTGAGCGGTTTAGTCCAAATTTTCTGAGGAGACACGATCGCTTTATATGATGAACAGATTTAATTCAAGCTTTTATTTCCATATAAACATTCTTCAACGCACACGTAAGTTATGGTAAAGGGGAGATCAAGCATGTTTGTTTGACGTGCAAGAACATGTGAGGTTCATTCTCATGTGATATTAGGGTTGCCACCTTCAATACAGAAAAATAAGGGACGCCTGCCGCAGCGGGGGCCGACCTCTCGGGGCCACGATGACCACAGTCCCGATGGCGTGCCAGTGGTGGTATATCATAACTTAAAACATGTTTTCATAAAAATATTAAGATTGATACCAATGGACATTATAATAATATATCTGCTATTGAAATCAGTGTGAACAGCTGCACTCTCCAGTGTCTCTCACTATCACAACTTAAGTGGTCATATTCAATACACAGCTATGACAATAATAAACATAGGCCAAAAAAGTGTGACTGAGACCACAAAAAATAAGCTTTTGGAGGAACTTGTGAGATGTGAACCATATTTTATTAACTTATGAAATTAACAGATCCATAACTTAGTAATTATAAATTAAACAAATTGTAAATTGTCATTTGTTGTGAACAAAGATTTTGGCTAAAATATTTGTCATTGTTTGCAGTAACACCATCCAAACAGTGAAACCACACCTAAATAACTGTAAATGATATAATATCTACAAACATTTCTTATTTAAGTAAAAACACTTAACAACATTTTTATTATTGGTAAGTAAATATATTTATGTATTTATTTATTCCATTTTTATATTGTCTATTGCTAATTCTATAGTATTGAATGATGCAATTATTTAAATTGGTTNCACCTAAATAACTGTAAATGATATAATATCTACAAACATTTCTTATTTAAGTAAAACACTTAACAACATTTTTTATTATTGGTAAGTAAATATATTTATGTATTTATTTATTCCATTTTTATATTGTCTATTGCTAATTCTATAGTATTGAATGATGCAATTATTTAAATTGGTTAAGCATAACAAATAGCTGTTTATTTTATTCACATAGGTACTATATTTTGATTAAATATGTATTAAATATATCTCTCTTATCTCTTATTAAAGTAATGCTTATGTGTCTGACTGTACAAATTAACCTTAATAAACAAATCATACCATAACATGATTAATGCACATTATTAACATTATTTCTTAATAGGCAGCATATGAAATCTAACGTTTTCAATCAAAAACTTGAGGTGTTAAAAAAAACAAAAAACATTACACTATCGGCCTCAGGAGAGAACCGGCGAGGCGGCGTCCCGCCCTCCTCTGACTCTGATTGGCCGTGATTTGAACCTGAAACAAATCAATCAAACCATGATGGCAGCGAGTATTACCCAATCAGGGGCAGAACAGGACGTGTCTTCACACAATGCGGGTGGGGTGATTTGCATGGGATGCTGCATAATGTGGACCTATGTAAAATACGGGACAAATCGTGTCCCGTATTGATTTGATACGGGACGCATCATTTTGGCTGTAAATACGGGACGATTCCGTATTTCACGGGACGGGTGGCAACCCTATGTGATATGCAGCACGTTTGAGCTTCCACAAGAACCAATGAGGTTTGTTCTCGTGCATTAAAGCATGTAAAGCTTCTGTTTATGTTTCCTGATCAATGTGAGTAAAAGCCTCAATTCAATCTGTTTTATTAAATAACGCAATCGAACAAAAAACAAGTTAATAAAACTTAAATTAAAATTAAAATGGAAATATATATATATAAAAAAAAACGTTTCTTTCTTCTGCTGAGCACAAAAGAAGATATTTTGAAGAATATGGGTTACCAAACAGTTTCTGGTCCCATTGACTTACATAGTATTTTTATTTTTTTCTCCATACTATGTAAGTCAACAGGGCCCATCAACTGTTTGGTTACCCATATTCTTCAAATTATCTTCTTTTGTGTTCAGCAGAAGAAAGAAGTTCATACAGGTTTGGAACATCTAGAGGGTGAGCAAATGATGACAGAATATCCCTTTAAGGTCTCTGCCTATACAGAAATTGACTATTGAAAGTAAATGTTCAAAGAGAAATATTCACTGGAGTACAGATTGTTTTTTGTCTTCTCCTATATAATCCGAAAACTATTTTAAAGGATTAGTTCACTAACATTTCCTGATAATTTACTCACGCTCATGTCATCCAAGATGTTCATGTCTTTCTTTTTTTCAGTTGAAAAGAAATTAAGGTTTTTGAGGAAAACATTCCAGGATTTTTCTCCATATAGTGGACTTTAGTGGGGTGTACTGGGTTGAAGGTCCAAATTGCAGTTTCACTGCAGCTTCAAAGGGTTCTTTACGATCCTTTTTAACCACAAAAAAAGTATATACTTTTTAACCACAAATGCTCGTCTTGCACTAGCTCTGCGATGCACCACGCATTAAGTTGAAAGGTCATGCGTGACCTAGGCGGAGGTACCGAGGTAGGGCGAAAAACTTAATCTAATTTTCTCCTCCAACTTCAAAATCATCCGATACTGTTGTTTTACCTTTTTTTGTAAAGGCTGTTTGGCTTAATCTTTGCACGTTCGCTTTGTACACACTGGATCGGTATTTCCGTCTACGTCATGCGTGACCTTTGTAACGTGATTATGTCATGCGTGCGGATCGCAGAGCTAGTGCAAGATGAGCATTTGTGGTTAAAATGTTTAGAAATTTTTATTTTATTTTATTTTTTTAGAAAATGACCGATCATTTCAGTAGATAAGACCCTTATTCCTCGTCTGGGATCGCGTAGAGCTCTTTGAAGCTGCACCGAAACTACAATTTGGACCTTCCACCCGGTGTACCCCACTGAAGTCCACTATATGGAGAAAAATCCTGGTATGTTTTCCTCAAAAACCTTAATTTCTTTTCAACTGAAGAAAGACAGATATGAACATTTTGGATGACATGAGGGTGAGTAAATTATCAGGAAATTTTCATTCAGAACAGAAGTGAACTAATCCTTTAAATATAAGTGTATAACAGCTATTTCAGTATTTCCTGAGTTCGGTTATCTTCTCTTTTTACAGTCTATCCCAACAATGATAAAAAGAAGTTGGTTTATTTGGGTGGTACCGTTCCTGTTACATACGAAGGTAACTGGTTTCAGAAGCTTTACTGTAACCTATAACTCATCCCTTCCCATGTTTACATTGTTCTTTGTTCTTCATTTAATCTATTGTCTTTCCACCAACTGAAACTCATAAAGTATGGATTGTTGTTACAAAGGCTCCAAGTACAATATTCCAGTTTGCATCTGGATCCACGAGACCCATCCCAAAAATCCACCCAGGTGTTACGTCTGCCCTTCACCATCCATGGTTATCAATGCTAAAAGCAGCAATGTCGATGCCCATGGTCGCGTTCTTCTCCACTGCCTCAACAACTGGAAGATTGTAAGTCAGTTATGTAGTTATTTCACCATTACTTATTTGAAGTTAATCATTTATATATGTCACTCTGGATTTAAAATGTTTGATTTCCAGGGGTGGTCAAACTTATCCATAGTTCTGGAGGAGATGATTGCTGCCTTTCAGCGTGAAACTCCTCTATTTGCCACCTATCCTGTCCAAAACCCTACACCACAAGCAAAACACCTGCCGGCTGAACTGGTAGTTCAACCGAATCCTGTTTCGTCCAATGGCAGGTCAGTGCTTGTTTTGAGTTTCAGTTTAGTCATTCTTATCAAAAGCGTTTGGCCTCAGTCTCTTAATTTATCACCTTTTTAATGATCAACGGTACTGATGTTGTCTTCAATGTTCTATTTTTGTTTGTTTGTTTGTGCCCAGCTGGCCACATACAGGCAGCAGTTCAATGCAGAAGACATCAACAGCTCAACACGGAGCATCCAGTTCATCTGTGCCTCAGCATGCCAGCAACAGTAAACATTGATTTTTCTGCTGAATATTAGTGGATTGTTCACTTCTTCAGATTTTCTTTTTTTTTCTTTTTTGTGCTCTCTATATACCAGTGTTATTTTAGTATTATTGAGATACTATTATAGTTTTTCTTTTATTAGGTTTTCATTTTAGTAAAAATATTTTCTAATATTTTCTTTTTATTCATTTTTTTCAATTTTAGTTATTTTAGAACATCAAGATACATTTAATGAAAATTAAAAAAGTTGACTTTGCAACTAGCTAAAATAAATTTTTTAAATAATTTTTTTAATATTTTTTTTCAGTTTACTTTTATTTCAAGTAACAAAAATGTTTTCTTGTGGTTTTAGTTTTTAGTTAATTATAATAACCCTGCTTTATACAAGTCATTCACAGTAAGTAAGGCAGTTGCACTGTAATGTGTTGAAATGACAGCCAGATTCATACTTGCATTGCCCATCTGATAACCACAGTTCAGTGTGTCATAGCATGTGATCTTTAACATGCTATGACACATAGTAAAAAAAAACTGAAATCTCCATCTTGAAAGCAGAAAGCAGGCAGCATGCTGATCCATTACAGCTTCCGAGATTATTGGTTTAGTGCTGTGAATTAATGTTTCAGACTTTCATTTTCTATTCCTGGCTAACCGTAAGGTTTCCTTCACTAGTCCTACCCAAGGGTACAAAGTCCCAGATGAACCTGAATCAAGCCAGTGAAATAGAGATGAGTGGGGTAAGGAGATCATACACACAAGAGTTGCTGGATTTTGGGATCACATTTGGTGCACAAGCTTTGGAGACCAACCACCAAACAAACCCATTCATTTCTCCTGCCTCAGGTAATATGTTTTTTGTTTTTTTGAGAATTATTCAACATTGATATTTCTGTGATTAAAAAACATATGCTGGTTAGGTATGTTTTGAAGCATGGCAGCTGGTCATGAGCTGGTTTTAAGCTGGTCAATTGCTGGTCCTAAGATGGCCCTAAGCAACTATCTCCAGCTCAGGACCAGCTTAAACCAGCTCATGACCAGCTGCCATGCTTCAAAACATACCTAACCAGTAGGGGTGTGACGAGATCTTGTGTCACGAGATCTCGCGAGACTTAAATGTGACGAGATTTCTCGTCGAGGCGAAAAGTAGTCTCGTGATATTGCCATGACAGAGTGTTAGGATGATTAGGAAAGAATATGCCACCGCTACGTTTACATTACGCCTCCACTGTCATTTTGCTTTGTATTTAAATAAAAAACATTTAATTCAGTTGGATAACGGTCGCCGCCACTCCATATTCACAGAGTACGCGCGATCGCGAAAGTGAAAGTAAATGCGAGTTCAATGAATACAAATATCTCTCAATATGAAAGCTATTTTAGGCTGGGCAGTGTAGTTGTAACCATCTCTTAGCTCTGTATCAAAGAAAAATTTGGTCTTATTTGCACTTTGAATATTGAGAGAGTGCGATTATGGTTGCACTTATTGTAAAGTGTTACCATAAAAACGATTAACGGTTTTCTCTTATTCTTATTAAGCACAAACAGTAAGGTTTCATTTGTTAACATTAGTTAATGCACTGTGAACTATCATGAACTAACAATGAATGACTATTTTTATTAACTAACATAAACAAAGATTAATAAATACTGTAGCAAATATATTGCTCATTGTTAGTTGATGTTGGTTAATACATTAATGTTAATAAATGAGACCTCATTGTAAAGTGTTACCATTTTTATTTATACTGTTTTTATTTCTATGATCAGTTTGTGGAAAGGAGTTCAGTTAGGAGGTCAAAAGTTGTAGAAGCTCATAAATCATGTACAGCAAGGTCTGAAGAGACTGAAATCATACAGGAGAGAAGTCAGTCAGTTGAGTTAGTGGCAAAACCTTTTACAGTACTGAAGTATTGTTGTCTTTTACTGCATATGATAATTCATACTCAGAAAGTAGAACTGAAATGACATTCATTACAAGATGATTAGTTAAAACATTTCAAATACACCTGCAGAATATTTTTTCTAGTCATGTATTTCGCCATTGAGGATTTCCTAAAAATAGTGTGTAAAAATCTCGTCTCGTGAACTCAATCTCGTGTCTCGTCTCGTGAACTCAATCTCGTGTCTCGTCTCGTCTCGTGAGATACCTGTCTCGTCACACCCCTACTAACCAGCATACACTGCTTTTTTTTTTTCAACAGGGTTTAAAACGCCCTTTGTAAAAAATTTTATGAATTAAAGAGTATCTCTGCTTCAGCTCCCACCAACAGTACTTCTAATGTAGATGACATAGACGACATGTTCAAAAGCCTTCAATTACAAAGAGTTGTCAACATGTACCAGTTCAGCAACAGGGAGAAAGGTAAATAACACGTCATTTTACTATTTTTATAGACCTCAAGAAGTCAATATTGGAGTTTTGTGTCTTTTTTTGCAGGGTTGGGCAAAGATGCATCAAAATGTATTTTAAAATAAAATACCAAATACCTTCATTTTAAGTGTATCAAAATAAACTACAAAATACAGCAGCCACACCATGTTTCAAAGTAAACTACTGTATTTTTGTAATTTAAAAATACTAAAAAATACTTTTTTAGAGCGTGAAATTTCTTCGCAAACCTTCCATCAGTTGGCCTATTTGATCTATCCCTGGTTAGTTTTAAAATAACCAACAGTTTAATGTTTAACAGTTTGCGAATGACTCATAATTGTAGGCTATCTAATACTTGGTGTTTGGTAACGAAGGGCCTACTTTCCATCAGCAACACTGACTCAATGACAAACAAGTCATTCATAAGAAGACAACTGATGGCACCTGTATTCATAGCAACTAGTTAATGAATCCTTTGATTGTAAATCATAAATATAGGGGGCTGCTGCTCGGTATAATAGTTTTTAAGAACATTATGTAAACTATTTAGCCAAGGCTATTAAAAAGAACACCAAAACTTGACATGAACTGTTAAAAATTATAGCAATTTATGCAAAAAATTGATGGAAAGCTGGCAGCCTGCACATTTCTTACCTTGACCACCATCTTCCAAATGGATACATTTTCTGTTCTGATCTCAACATGTCTGAGCAAACTACTGAGTAGGCACCAATCAGAGGCCGCATTTTTATGATGTCATCATGTAGACTTCTTACAAAGTATTTTACAGTTTTTTTAAAACTACAAAAATACAAAACACTAAAGTATTTTGATGCAAAATATGAAGCCATTTTCATCAACTCTATCAAATACAACTGACAAAATCCTATTTTATGTTTGAAATACGTATTTGAAATACATGTATCATAAATACAGCCAATCCATGTATATATATATGTATATGTATGTATATATGTATATGTGTATATATATATATATGTATATGTATATGTATATGTATATATATATATATATATGTATATGTGTGTGTGTGGCCTGATGGCTTATGATAATGTGGACAGAAAAACATCGTAGCTCATAGTAGGTCTATCTATAACAGTATATAAGTTATTGTTAAATGTCAATTGCCCTGTTGAGAAAGTGAATAGGATTTTTACTTCTGGAACCAGGCTTTTCCGCTGACAAGAAAGTAGCAAATCAAGATTCAATGCTCTAAAGTATCTTCAATACATCCCACCTTTAATCGGAAATACATCAACACAGGAATCGTCAAGGAGTTTCACTGGATTATAATTGAGCTTGTACAGTTGCAGGACATTCATTATCTGAATATAAAACATATGTATTAAATCAGCGTAACATGATTGTAACGTTGTTCCAGTTTGTTCTGGTGCCTCTTACAAACTACTGTATAAAATAATTCATTGAATTAAAATAGACTTTAATTTTCTCATGAAGATGTTCTTCATGCTGGAGGAGCGTGGCAGGATTGGGGTGGTAGTCCCAGGGTTCACCCAGGATTAGTGGACAACCATCACAAGGTGGTGGTGAGCAGGCTTCCTGTGGGCGTCTCTCCCACCAAAATGAAGAACAAGCTCACCATCTACTTCCAGAGGAAGCAGAATGCAGGAGGAGAAGTCCTGGATGTCAAATACCCTGCAGCACAGCCAGACCAAGCCTGGGTGCTCTTTAGAAATCAGAGAGGTACTATGAGACACCTCCAACTGGTAGCCTCCACTAAACAAAAAGTTACTTTTTCAATTAAAAGTTTTAATGTTCACTTCTGTGTTTTCCCAGATGCAGAGCATGTTCTGAGGCAGCCTGACAGGGTGATTACCATTAACGAGCAGCGATTTCTTATTCAGCTGAAGAAGTTTGAGGACATGGAGGTAAGAAGAGGCCAAATCAACATAGCCCTTTCACCTACTTTTAACTTACCCACTTTGTACAGAATTGCATTACACAAAGAACCTATTGTCAGATCCCAGGTGGTGTCCAAGGTGAGAAAGCTGAAATGTTTAAGAGCATCTTGAGTCTGGAGGGGTGCAGTTTCAGCTCCACAGATGTACTGGAAGCAGTGCAGTCATGCCGAGACCTCCCTTCTGCTCTGAAATATCTCTGCCATGATTGCCCTATATGCCAGGAGCAAGTGTCCTTTAACAGGGTGAGAATAAATGAATTGTGTTCTTGACCTGAAAATATAGAGCCACCTTGAAATTGTCATTTACCAAATTATCATTATGCATTCTGTGATTATTATTAATATTTAATGATAATTAAAGGGTTAGTTTACCCAAAGATGAAAATTCTGTCATCAATTACTCGTCCTCATATTGTTCCAAACCCGTAAAACTTTTATCTTCGGAATACAAAATGAAGATCTTTTCGATGAAATCTGAGAGCTTGCTGTCCCTCCATGGACAGAAATGGTCATTTTTGGGTGAACTATCCCTTTAATACACAACTGTTCAAAAGTTTGGGGCTGGTAAGAAATGTCTTTTTTTTAAATAAATGAATACTTTTATTAAGCAAGGATGCATTAAATTGATCAGAACTGACAGTAAATACATTTGTAATGTTACAAAGGATTTATATTTCAAATAAATGCTGGTCTTTTGAACTTTCTATTCATCAAAGAATCCTGAAAAAATGCATTAGGTTTCTTCAAAAATATTAAGCAACACAATTGTTTTCAACACTGATAATAATAAATGATTGATCACCAAATCAGCATATTAGAATGATTTCTGAATGATCATGTGACACTGAAGACTGGAGTAATGACTGCTGAAAATTCAGCTTTGCCATCACAGGAATAAATTATATTTTAAAATATTAGAGTTGTTTTTAAATTGTAATAATATTTCATAATATTATTGTTTTTACTGTATTTTCTATCAAATAAATGCAGGCTTGGTGAGCACAAGAGACTTTAGAATGGTAAAGTAGGCTATATATTTATATTTATTATTATTCCATAAATACCTATTATTGTAATAATCGTATTACTATGATTATTATAATATTTAATAATAATATAATTAAATGATTTTGATTAATGCATATTCAGGACTTAAACTTACAGGGACATTACATTTTATTTTTAGCATGAAACTCTCTCACTCTGGCCCTAAGAGTTCTAGCCATCCTTATTGTTGAGCCCTGATATTAGTTCAATCATATTTTACACATGTAGATAATACACTGTGGGATATATCTCTTTTATAGTCCTAAATGTCGTATCTGCCTCTCTTTTCCTCTTCAGATGGTCACCATGACACACTGCTCTTGCACATTCTGTGAGAGCTGTTTTAAGAAGTACTTCTCCTCTGTCATTAAGGAGAAGAATATAGTACATGCTGTGTGTCCCCTCTGTAATCTTCCCGATGTACAAGGAGGCCGCAGGGAGGACTCCATGGAGTACTTCAGTCTACTCGACACACAGGTGTGGAGCTCCAAACACAAGTTGTTTTTTACCTTGTGCCTGATTAATTGAAATATAGACCATATGAAATTGAATATAGAATATGACTAACTGTAAATGTTTTTGTATGTGTAGATCAGGTATTATTTGGACCCTCAGATCCACGAGCTGTTCCAGAGGAAGCTCAGAGACCAGGCACTGCAGGAAATGCCCAACTTCCGCTGGTGTGCACATGTAAGTTCTATCATTTACAGATTTGTTTGTGCTGTATAATGTCAGGTCTGACTATGATAGCAATTTATGTCTGTTTATATTTTTGTAAAGTTGTCACTGTTTTTTAGTGTTGCTTTGGGCTCCTTCATGAAGCAGACAGGCTGAGGATGGACTGCCCCAGCTGTGGGAAAAGCACATGTTTTAAATGTAAAAGTCCGGTAGGTTCTGCTTTTACAAACCACAATGTAATGATTTGCATCATATGCCTTAGGCTACGTTCAGACTGCAGGCAAAAGTGGCCCAAATCAGATTTTTTTTTTGCTCATATACAGTATGACTCAGATCTGTTCTTTTTTGTTTTTGTTTTTTTGTTTTTTTTCCCATAACAGTGTGAACAGCACAAACCACATGGAATCTGATCTGTTCGATTCTGATTTGGGCCACTTCCATATGTGTTCTAAATCAGATGCAGGTCTGATGTTTTGCAATGCGACCACAGTCTGAACATTCATGCAACTTTTACTTTTATCACAATTCTTATGGTGACAGCTCTATACAAGCAAAACTTGGAAAAACTGTACAAGAAAAACGTTCTTCTCGTCTGCGTCCTCCTTATTGCCTATGCAAATTCACTGGCTTCTGTGACACATCACCTTATAAAGGAACACATTAAAAAACCTCAGTAACCTCCAGTAAAGAAACGGATGCTTTTATTCAGCACAAAAAAAACAGTAAAGACGTTTATAACAAGTATCAAGTTTTAAAAATTGATGATAATAAGAAATTAAATAATTAAATCAGCATATAAGGATGATTTCTGAAGGATCATGTGACATTGAAGACTGGAGTAATAGCTGATGAAAATTCAGCTTTGCCATCACAAGAATAAATTACATTTTAGAACACATTAAAAATAGAAAACCATTATTTTAAATTGTACAAATATTTCACAATAATACTGTTTTTACTGTATTTTTGATTAAATAAATACAGCCTTGGTGAGCATAAGAGACTGAAAAACATTTATCTATTTTAAAATGTATTAATATTTCACAGTATTACTATGTTTGTGAATGGTAGTGCATACATTATCTTTTAAACAATAGTGCATATATAAATAAATATTACTATAAATATAAATGTTAATATTATAAAAATTTCTAGAAATAAAATGTAGAATTGGGCTACTTAAAATGTTGGCCAGAACAAGTAAACATCTGAACTAAACAATTCTTTCTGTCGAGTCCCTGAATTGTGATGGTACTTGTGATCTCATATTTATGGATGCTGTTCATGTGGATGCTTGTTTTTTTTAGTGGGCTCCACAGCATGAAGGAATCTCGTGTGAGAAGTTCAAAGAGTGGGAGCAGCTCAATAGCCCCGAGTACCAAAACTCAAGGCTGGAGCAGCTCCTCAGCAGGAACAAAATAGGTAAAACAATAACTCTCAATGAAGGTTCTTGGTGCAAAGTTTCTTGTTGGAACTTTCCAAGGTTTTAACGTTCTCCATGCCCCTTTCAGACTGTCCAAAATGCAAATTTCGCTTCTTCCTGGCTAGAGGAGGCTGTCTGCATTTCAGATGCACTCAGTGCCAGCATGAATTCTGTGGAGGCTGCAGTCAGCCATTTAAACAAGGCTCTGTAAGTTTAGTTCTCTCAGCAGTTGTCAGTTTAGTTACCGCAGAGCTCTGTATTAATTAATTAGCATCTGTTATCCTTGCAGGCCTGTAATTTTTCTATCGAGTGCACAGCTAAAGGGTTACATGCTCATCATCCTCGAAACTGCCTATATCATCTGAGAGACTGGAGTGTCCTGAGACTACGGACCCTGCTGCAGGTGACAGACGTCTCTACTGTAATCTAGCATAAAGGCCCCGATATACCGTATACACTTAAAGCTAAATCAAAGAGCAAACTGGTGTAATGTAATTTTGATCAAAATCAGGTCAAAATGAAGTTTAAAACAGCTCACCGAAACTGGTAAACGCCTTCGAACTACCATTGGTTTATAGCGATTACGTAACAGGTAGGTGCGCTCTGAAGCTCCGCCTTCTTTGATGTGGAAATATTCTCCAGTTAATTTCTTCTGTTCAGTCCATCAAGGTCAGACGCAAGTAAAACATGAAAACACCGCAAAATTAAGTTGTAAATGTAATTGAAAGAGACACTGACACTGATTTTCATGTGTAATACTGTAAAGCTGCTTGCGTTAAAGAAATACATGTCGCTATGATCAGATGCTTTCTTAACTGCTGTTTTCTTACTGCTGCTATTTTTGTTGTTTATTTTTTTGTCGAGATGTTCGCCAACAGTATACTGTTGTTCATGTATTTCAAACTTCTTTTTACCCCTAAGCGAAGAACAAAAAACTTCACTGTGAGTTTATCGGGGCCTCATACCCTGCCACAGTTAAAATTGGCTAAGCTACATTTATTTATCTTTTCAGCACTATGGGATATCACATCCCCTCATGTTCAGCCCCAAAGATTCAGTGAGGAGACAGTCTAAAGGTACATCTTTTGGTTTGATATAAGCCTACATGTGAATATCATATGTTTAGAAGTCACATTTTGGTGCATATTCAATTGTGGTCCTTGTAGGCATTTGCGGTGTAATGGAGTTCCAAGAAACAGGAGCTGTGAAAGAGGAGCCATGTGGACGACAAGCTTTCCCGGAGTACAATGGTTACTGCACGTAAGGAGCACTTGCTTTGATAATCCTTTATCATTCAGTGAATACAGCAAACCCACAGATTTTCTCAAATGTTATGCTCACTTTTAGGTTACATTATAAAGAGTGTCTGGTGGAGCTAATAAACAACAATGCACTGGATCCTGTGGTACTGTTAGATGGTACAGAGTTGAGGGCAGAAATGAACCGCTGGAAAGTGCCAGTCCCAGACAAACAACCTTTAGAGCCGGATCAACGGTACGAGGACAGACTTCGGCAGGTTAGTGCTTACTGGACTTAAATCATTCATGTTACTATGCAGTAAACCAAAGCATCATTTGTGCAGTGTGTAGTTAAACTGTCATGTCCTGTTATTTGAGATAACAGTGATTATTGTACACAATTTCAACTTGTTTGACATTCAAATAAGGGAGTTCTAAGTGAAAATAATAATGCCATAAAATGCAAATTTGTATGTCTTATGGTTTTAATTGAACCACCTTAAAGGTACATTCATAGTTTTTTCAATGCCTTTTAATATGGAATAATAATAAGATGATTTCTGGTTCTTTAGCTAACATTAGCATAACTTTTCTTTATGTACTTCAAGCAGGGACGATTTCTTTAAGACTACAAGGGAAGCTCGGCTTCCCTTATAATGTCACAAAATTAATGGTCAAATATGTACTATTGTATTAACATTTTATTGACTAAAAATGCGTTAGAAAACGTTCATCTCAAAGACGAGTTCGTTCAGAATCAGTTACATATAGCATCGATTTCCTTCTCATACATTCCCGCAGCGTCACAGTGCATTTCCCTATTGAAGCCCAGCGTCCATTGACTTCAATGGGGCTGCTTTGAACGTTTTTTTTCAGCGCTTCGAAACTAGACGGTCATTGGATAAACGCTGCGATTATGTCCCGCCCACGGACGGTCAGCGTCTCTGGGGGTGAATGGGGAGTGGGCTGGCCCGAACTCCGAGCCTCTGCGTGATGATTGGAGGGTCTGTCGAAAGACTGCATCTCCTTTTGACTGACAGTGATTCTGTACTATAAGGAATCACTGAAGCTATTCGCGCTCAGTCCCATCGCGGATTTCTCAAGTTCAGTCGAAATAAAAACTACTGCAACCGATTTCTTTGATATTTGCTTGGCGAAATTGCTTGATTTTCATCATACATTTCACTCAATTATACACCACATTCCTTGTTTCAGTTTTACAGAGTTTAATATTTTTTTACTTGAAAAGACTCCTAGTTGGTACGACAGGGTCACAGACCATTTTCTTGAAAAGGAACGTAGGGCAGAATTTACTTTTAAATAAATAGACAATTTTATGATGTAGGCCGAAAATGAGCTTCCCCTCTCTGACAGACCAGTAGCCGCCACTGACTTTAAGTACCGATACCATAATGGTGTTAGACGGCCCGCGCCATACATAAACAGTTTTTAAAGACAACTATCATGAGTACAGTCTTGAACTCCTATGAGCGTACTCTATTCAGATGACTTTTCACAAAAAAAGTTTATTTCTTAATGTGTGAAACTTTTTATATTTGCACCAAACTGCTGAAATCACCTTTAAAATGATGCATAAAAGTGAAGAATTTATTATAATATAGTAATAATTTACATACTTTGTTACACATTTTTAAATATTAAATCACATTTGTAATTATTTTAATAATTAAATTATTATTTGTCATTGTACCTAGTAGAATTTGTTTGCAAAATCTTAAAAGAAATACAGTCATACTTTTACAGTACATACAAGCTCACACTGTGACATGAATAAAACAATGAAATTGTTAGTTGCAATTGTGTGTAGAACAATTAAAGTTAGTAAGTTCACACAAAAAAAAAAATTCTGTCATTAATTACCCTCATGTTGTTCTTAACACATATGACCTTCGTTCATCTTCGGAACACAAATTAAGATATTTTTGATGAAATCCGAGAGCCCGCCCCCATAGACTGCACCGTAATTACCACTTTCAAGGCCCAGAAAGGTAGTAAAAGCATCGTTAAAATAGTCCATGTGACTACAGTGGTTCAACCAGTGTTAGAACCTTCCAGGTTCTAAGTCAGAATGCCGGCTCAGAATTGGCTGACGCTTTTCACGTGAGCACCACGACGCATGCGTGTGCTGCTGACACAGGAGCTTGCCAATAATGAGCCAGCGTTCTGACATAGAACCTGGAAGCGCTGCACTGCATTTACAATTGCTGCTTTTCCACCGTCGGGCCAAACGGTTCTTAGAATGGTAAGGAACGGTTCCAGTTGTGTTTCCACTTGAGCCTGGTTTGGCACAGCAAGATTACAAACCGTTCTCGGCCCAGAATTCTCAGCACAGTTGTCTAACCACGCTGAATCATGCTGGTTGAATCCATAGCCGCTTTTCCACCATTGGGCGGAATTGTGTAACCGTTCCATTCCGTGCCGATCCGGGCCAGCTGGAACGGTTACGGTTTTATTTTCCACTGTGGGGCTGATAACGGCCGCTTTTTGGAATGTAATGCAAATGGGCGTACCTACAACAGCCAAAAGTGTGGCAGCTGTAAACAAAAGTGTCAGTCATTGCCTTGGTAACGCAACAGTCTACTGATGATATGATATGTAATAATGACCGCGTTATGGAGGATGATTAGATATTTCTTTCAATTTTATTATTAATTTGTGTTTACGTCGCTCAAATAGAGCGCTTAGCCAGCTACGGAGAAACTGGTAGCCAGGCAACAGACAAGTGACCAATCCTGTGTGCCGACGTCACTTCACGGATTCTACCAGCACGATTCTGGGCCGAGAACTGTTTGTAATCGTGCCGTGCCGTACCAGGCTCCTGTGAAAACACAACCGGAACCGTTCCTTACCATTCTAAGAACCGTTCGGCCCAACAGTGGAAAAGTGGCTAAAGTCGACAGTGCAAGAGAGTGACAGGGAAGAGAAGAAATGTTTGAGTAAAGTCGTTATTTTTTGTTTTGTTTTTGTGCACAAAAAGTATTCTCGTCACTTCATAACATTAAGGTTGAACCACTGTAGTCACATGGACTATTTTAATGATGTCTTTACTACCTTTCTGGGCCTTGAAATTGGTAATGACGTTGCTGTATATACAGTGGGTACGGAAAGTATTCAGACCCCCTTAAATTTTTCACTCTTTGTTATATTGCAGCCATTTGCTAAAATCATTTGTTCATTTTTTTTTTTTCTCATTAATGTACACACAGCACCCCATATTGACAGAAAAACACAGAATTGTTGACATTTTTGCAGATTTATTAAAAAAGAAAAACTGAAATATCACATGGTCCTAAGTATTCAGACCCTTTGCTCAGTATTTAGTAGAAGCACCCTTTTGATCTAATACAGCCATGAGTCTTTTTGGGAAAGATGCAACAAGTTTTTCACACCTGGATTTGGGGATCCTCTGCCATTCCTCCTTGCAGATCCTCTCCAGTTCTGTCAGGTTGGATGGTAAACGTTGGTGGACAGCCATTTTTAGGTCTCTCCAGAGATGCTCAATTGGGTTTAAGTCAGGGCTCTGGCTGGGCCATTCAAGAACAGTCACGGAGTTGTTGTAAAGCCACTCCTTCGTTATTTTAGCTGTGTGCTTAGGGTCATTGTCTTGTTGGAAGGTAAACCTTCGGGCCAGTCTGAGGTCCTGAGAACTCTGGAGAAGGTTTTCGTCCAGGATATCCCTGTACTAGGCCGTATTCATCTTTCCCTCGATTGCAACCAGTCGTTCTGTCCCTGCAGCTGAAAAACACTCCCACAGCATGATGCTGCCACCACCATGCTTCACTGTTGGGACTGTATTGGACAGGTGATGAGCAGTGCCTAGTTTACTCCTAACATACCGCTTAGAATTACGGCCAAAAAGTTCTATCTTGGTCTCATCAGACCAGAGAATCTTATTTCTCACCATCTTGGCAAACTCCATGCAGGCTTTAATGTGTCTTGCACTGAGGAGAGGCTTCCGTCGGGCCACTCTGCCATAAAGCCCCGACTGGTGGAGGGCTGCACAGGACTGTGGTGGTTGACTTTCTACAACTTTCTCCCATCTCCCGACTGCTTCTCTGGAGCTCAGCCACAGTGATCTTTGGGTTCTTCTTTACCTCTCTCACCAAGGCTCTTCTCCCCCGATAGCTCAGTTTGGCCGGACGGCCAGCTCTAGGAAGGGTTCTGGTCGTCCCAAACGTCGATTATGGAGGCCACTGTGCTCTTAGGAACCTTAAGTGCAGCAGAAATTTGTTTGTAACCATGGCCAGATCTGTGCCTTGCCACAATTCTGTCTCTGAGCTCTTCAGGCAGTTCCTTTGACCTCATGATTCTCATTTGCTCTGACATGCACTGTGAGCTGTAAGGTCTTATATAGACAGGTGTGTGGCTTTCCTAATCAAGTCCAATCAGTATAATCAAACACAGCTGGACTCAAATGAAGGTGTAGAACCATCTCAAGGATGATCAGAAGAAATGGACAGCACCTGAGTTAAATATATGAGTGTCACAGCAAAGGGTCTGAATACTTAGGACCATGTGATATTTCAGTTTTTCTTTTTTAATAAATCTGCAAAAATGTCAACAATTCTGTGTTTTTCTGTCAATATGGGGTGCTGTGTGTACATTAATGAGGGAAAAAAATGAACTTAAATGATTTTAGCAAATGGCTGCAATATAACAAAGAGTGAAAAATTTAAGGGGGTCTGAATACTTTCCGTACCCACTGTAGGGAGGTCAGAAAGCAAAAATACCTTAATTTGTGTTCTGAATGGTTTGGAACGATATGTGAGTGAGTAATTATTAATGACAGAAATTTCATTTTTGGGTGAACTAACCCTTTAAGTCAGTTAGCCAAAATGTTATGATTGTGCTCCATATCATATAAAGTGTTGTATCCTCTCAGATCTTAAAAGAGAGGGTGGGTCTGACCAGCGGTGCAGCTCTTGGATTGAAGACAGCTGCTCCTCCCACACCGTCGCCCTCTTCTCCTCCCGTGGCTGGAGCTCCATGGTACTCTATCTTGAACCGTGCCGTGCCTGAGGACTCCCAGCAACTACTGCTGCTGACTGATTGAGGAGCATAGCAGAGCATATGGACTTTATATGCAGTTTTGCTGTCACTATTAACACTAACAAATTGACAAATCTCTGGATTCAGCCAAATTGTTTTTCAATATATTATTATGGGGGGGGGGAAAGAAATTATTTCTTACCCTTACACAATTTTAATGTAATGTCAGCAGGAAATTATGCCTTAAAATGAGCAGAGAAACCAGCAATGACTGATTTGTATCCGTTTTTACAATATGAACACCGGTTTCTGTATCGTACTTATAGTCACTACACATAACCTTACTTCTGTTAAAGTTGTGGCTTTCAAAACTACTCAAGTTCTCTAATTGTTGGCAGTATCTACTCACATTTGTTTTAACTGTTTTATATTAATTTTATATTAAGTCAGCCTACGGTATTTGCATTATACTGAGCACAAGTTTGCACTTTTGGCCCTTGTGAAATGGGTATTAGCATGGTCTGTAAGAAGTCTGAAAGGTTATGTGGCAGGTATGATTTTTATTGTGTGAATAACTGTGAATAAAACATTTATTTTCTCACAGTCTCATTTTTTTCCTGTATGTGAATGATGAAATAAGATGGCCGTTAAAACCAAAGCCCAAAAAGTTGTGTGTATTTTAAAATGGCAGAAATATTTGTGCTTTTTCTATTGTTATTATTAGAAGTTTTTCCAAGAAAGCTGGCATTGGAACTGTTTACTGTTGCAATCACTCTGTTTGTAAGTATTTTCGCGCTCCAGACTGCCGCTCTTTTTGTTGCACCGTAGTGAGTATTATGAGTGAGTTGGTGATTCATTTACTCAACCGATTCGTTCAAAACACTGATTCATTCAGAAACGAGACTACTGTGTGGTGTTCGGTTTCGGAAACCCAACGGCTGATTCTGCTTTGGCGTCGTGAAACTATTTCCGCTGACGATGCAAAAATAGATATATTGTCTCAAAGGTAAGATACTCAAGTAATATTACAAGAAAAATACATTTAATGACAAAGAATTAAAACGTTTTTTTAATCAAACGTTTGCACATAGCTTTAAACAATACATTTTTTCAACATTGTGAGAGAAATCATTTACACAACATACAAAAGATGACAGAGAAAATGTACTGAACTTACAATGAATGTACTAATAATATAAGACTTCAATAGCACAGGAGCTTTCTTCAAAATAAGTTTTATTTGATTCTTGGGTCCACAGGCGCGTCATCTCTAACAGGTGAAAATGCTTCAATCTCTTTAATGATTCTTTCTCCAATGATGTTGTTATTAGCTGCAACAACTCTTCTAGACATCAGGTCCATTGGTCCACCTGAGGACATTTTAGGGGGGGAAATATGCTAATACGCCACAATCATATTCAAATTCAATAAAACAAAGTAATTTCTAAAAATACATATTTTGGAGAAGAAAAAAAACACTGACAGAAAGTGTTGTTGTTATCCATCCCTATTTAAAATAGTTCCAAACCCATAAGACTTTCATGAAAACGTATCCATATGAATAGAGCGGTTTAGTCCAAATTTTCCAAAGATACTTTTTATTATTTTATGATGAACAGATTTAATTTAGGCTTTTACTCACATATAAACCTTGATCAGCGAACATAAACAGATGCTCAGCCGAACTTGAATGACGCACAAGAACAAACCTCTTCCGGAACGTGCTGCGTAACCAATGAGGTTCATTCTTGTGTGGTACCCAGCAGGTTTGAGCTTCCGGAAGAGGTTTGTTTTTGAAGCGTCAAAGATAAAGTTGCAAAGGCAGTCTATGGAAGGACAGAATGCTGTCAGATTTCAATGAAAAAGATCTTCAATTGTGTTCTGAAGATGAACGAAAGTCTTACAGGTTTGTAACGGCATGAGGGTGAGTAATTAATGACAGAATTTTCATTTTGGGGTGAATTAACCCTTTAAGCTTAACAAAATACTTAAATGATAAATGTTGCCTTGGAAATAAAAATAAATTAACGCTAACTAGAGCTCTCTTTACCTTCAACATCCATGAGAACTCCTCCTGCCTCTGAGACTATGACTGCCGCAGCTGCAACATCCCAACAGTGAATCCCAATCTCATAATAGGCCTCTACACAACCAGATGCAACCAAGCACATGTTGATGGCAGCAGATCCAACACCACGTATCCTTAGGAAGGAAATTAAATTAGAATTCATTGCAAAGTACATAGTATTAGATCATATTAAATTTAAGGGCAAATCTGTTTCAATGAGCTGTGTGTGGAAGAAACCTGCCACATACCCATGAACTGGCAGGCACAAGATCTTCCTCATACTAGAGAAAATCTTATCAATGCTATCAGGATCTCTATTAGAGCCAAACTCTGTAGCGATGATTGACTGGTTAATCTCTGTAATATGATTTGGAAACAATTGGAGAAAATTCAGATGACTGCCAACAAACAAACATGTAACACAACTGGATCAACATGCTCAGGAAGAACGGTCACCTTTTTGGTCTGACACTTGCAGCGGCTGTCCATTGCAAAATGCACCCTTCCCTTTTCGAGCAGTGTACATCTTGTCTTCTATGCAGCTATATACCACACCAAACTCTAACTGCAATAGAAGAATGAGGAGTTTTGACAGACACTCTTCCCACTGGATAAACTTCCAACCTTCAAAGGCATGATAAATGAGCAAGAAAACAAAGTAGGAGCAGAGTGGTTTCCGATTTCATCTCCCTGCACAGTTGCAAAGATCCATTACCAGTGCTATCACTTTGTTATTCTAAAAGTGCATTTGAAAGCAAATGATGCTTACCGTTTTGTTGACAGCAAAGCCAATTGATACAGCAACAAATGGATATCTGGACAAAGGAAAGCATATTTATTTTGTGTAGCTCATGCTAGAAAAGTATAAAAGTCTAAGTCAAATATGTAATTGATCAGTTATATCAGGTCTCACTAAGGCTATGTTCAGACTGCCAGCAAAAAATCCCCCAAAAATTTGCATATCCAGATTTTATACAGATGACACAGATTTATCAGAAAACATGAAATCTTTTTTCAAATTTGAACCACATTCGGAGGTGGTTTGAAATGCGTTTCCAATCAGATTTTTACAGATGCATCTCAGTCTGGAAGCTCTGGCTGCTCAAATCAGATTTCATGTTGTATTTTGCATCAATCTTAAGGTGACACACAACAACTACGTCAAATCCGGGATATACATACATCTCCTCCGTTGCTGAGTTTTTCTTGTGCGAAGGAGGAGCTCTGCACCGCGACTCGACACAGCGCTTATTTGGAGAGTGAGATGATGCGCATCCATTTTGAAATCCTCATCACATATGTATGTAACGCCTATGTTGTTACCAAAGCAACCCATGCAGATAGGTTAGTTATGTCTGGACACACAAATCTTATTTGATCACTTGCGATTAATAGTGTGGACAGTCTTCCTGAAAAACATTCTGATTTGAGAAATAATCTGATTTGCCTTCAGTCTGAACATAGCCTATGGGTTTCTCCTAGTGATATAAGTCACTAACATTCCAGATAACATTCCTGAACATATGGGGTCCAAAATTGAGACCACGTTGAAAATCTGGGTTTTAAAATCCCATTTACCTGGATAAACTGACATTTTTAAGATTAAATAAATGAAATAACAGTTATGGCTGAAAATTGGATGAATAAGGAAGAACTTAATTTAAAATTAAACTATGACATATTCAGTTGTTTTTTGCTTTTACTTTAATTATTTTTTAAATGTTTTAAAGCGTTAGTTCACCCAAAAATGAATATTCTGTCATTAATTACTCACCCTCATGTCATTCCACACCCGTCATCTTCAGAACGAAGGTCTTACGGTGTGGAACGACACCCTTTAATTTACTTTTATTTACCTTTGAACCTCACTGTAACAGTGAATATAATTTTAATACATTACCCATGCACAAAGTTAGTGGTCCCATCCACAGGGTCAACAATCCATGTTGGTTTTTCAGTCAAAACAGAAGGTTCTCCTGCAGCCACTGACTCTTCACCAATGAAACTGATACAAACAGGAGCAGAAACAGTCTGTTCTCTTTACTTTAGATCCAATATGCTCTATCTTGGAAACTGTTGTGTAAAAGAAGGTTTAGAGGTCTTCTGACCCTGTGTTAGACTCAATACCTGTGCTCAGGAAACTTCTCCTTCACTGACGTAATAATAAGTTGCTCCACATTCTGGTCTGTTTTAGTGACCAGGTCAACAGAAGAGCTTTTACACATGATCTTTAGGTCATTCTGCAAAGCATCCCTCACAATCTGAGGACAACAGAGATAACAAGGTTTCAGTACAAGAAAAATTGCATCGTTTAAAAGAACAATGCTATCTCACCTCTCCTGCTTTCCTGGCCAAAGTCACGGCATGGTCCATAGCATCCTGCCAAAGGTCAGGCATTGTGCCTTTATGTAAAAGCTGACTGGACATAAAAAAATAAATAATCTCATAAATTTTAGATCACAGAGGTGCTGTAATGTTGCTGTAATTCAATTCAGGAGTCAAACTTGGTAAAAAATGCATTTTAAACCTTATTTTATTTGAGGAGGCAGCTTGCGTCTGATTAATTCCATATTTTACCACTTTGCTGGTAGTCCCTTAATCCCTGCACACACTCCTTATATAGTGTTATTCCTCCTATAAATAGACCTCGAACTGGGTCTCTGACATTCTTTAAGAAGTCCCTACCCTAGCAAAAACTTACTACACTTAGAAGAAAAGATTCTATATAGAACCTTAAAGGGTTCTGTCAGGCACTTAATATAGAATATTTTATGTGTTCCTATCATTCGATCATTTCATGGATCTAGTTTTAATAAATACATTTTAATTCATTATTTATTTTGATTACATTTTATTAAATGGCTCATAAACATTATTCATCACTAAACTGAAATAACCCATTAAACATGAACATTTTATGTAATCATTTAAGAACCTTTTTAACCTTATACAGAATCTTTTTGGCATAAATGTTTACCTGCTGTAAAACCTGAATCAGTTAAGTTGAACAGTGGTGGCAAAAAAGTGCTTCAGAGTCATTTCCACGTCAGCCAATTTCCACCACATTAATGTAAAAATTAATATAAAGCATTTTTACAAAATAAATACTGAAATTGTGTAGCCTTATTTCAATCAGTGTTTAGATTATCAACATTTTAAAATGAAATGGAATCAAGTTTGTATTAAATTAAGGATTTAAAGTTTAGGTCTACGACATGGGTAAAACATAACAGCTTACATCAGCTGGCAACTAGAAACCCAGTAATAATGTCTGACGGTACTTGCGCATTTTAAGCATTTTATAGTCTGAGCATCCCAAAACTGCACAACCACAATTCATGATATTCATGACAGATGAGCTGTAGCTGATCTTTAGTGAAGATACTGTACAAATCTGCTTCCTTTCATTACTGGACCATTTATAGTTACGCCAAATATAAACCTTGGTACAAACAATGCATTATTATCTATGCGCATATATAAAGACATTTCAAAAACCCTCTTCACAAAAAAAGAACACAAAATTCTTACCAATCACCGGCGAAATGAAGACTGCTGTCAGATTGTTGTGCTTCCGGGTTCTTGGACTGTGGGAGGACCCGACGAGATTAACCCTAAACAATCGGGTTATTTTCAAATAACTGCCTAGGCATTTAGTACAATAAAAAAACTACTGATCCTTTAATATAAATACTATACGCTTAAATGTTTTGTTTAGCACATACATGCTTCAAATACAATATTTTACTTAAGTTATTGGTGCACATGCGCCGTGTCTTACTTTCAACATCCCGATGACAACTGACTGACCCTTTGAACTGGCCATGTTTCTCTGTAGGATTTGCTATGAATTAAATGTGAAATGCTGTAAAATGTGAAAACTTTACAATATTTTGTTCGTCAGAAAACAGAACTCTCCCTATTTTTACTTTTCCAGATTAGACATCATAAAACCTAATCATAATTTTCAACGTATGAAGACCAAATAGAAAGAAAATTTTTCATTGTTTTTTTTTGTTGTATTACGTGGATTGGAATGGATGGTTTAAAAAGAAAGAAAGAAATATTACTATTTGACTTTGTTGTCCCAACCTTTATTGCAGCACTCAAACAAAACATTTACAGTTGTTTACAGATTTGTGTCACCCAAAACTCCCTATAATTGCAATGCCTCAATAACTTAAAATGAGTTAGCCTATACAGCAGGATTTCATGTAAACCTCTGAATAGAAAGCCTTGAGTAAACATCTGTTTGAATGTGGATTTCATTAAAAAAATACCCCCTGTACAAATGGTGTTATTGCTGGTTGTGAGGTGTCTGTCCCTTAGAGCACGACCCATACCAAGGCTGCTATACCCCAACCTTTCACATATGGCTTTGAGAAGTTAACACTTTTGTAGAATTAATTCAATTTGACTATAAAGTGTCAAATCCTAAATAAAAGAAATCCTTAAAATCCTAAACAAGAAATTAATACCACTTTAAAAATTCACATTGACTTCAAAAGTGTTAGGGGTCGAAAACACCCTCTAGTGTTGTAGAAAAAGAAATCCCTAAAAACTACATTGCAGCCACTTGTATGTTATGAAACCATTGAAGAGATTTGCAGCATTTCCTAAAGTCTAGCACAAAAACAACATCTATTCTGGCAGGCCCCGTAAAACCACAGTGTAACATACATTACAATGAAAAGAAAAAAAAATTAATCCACAGTGAAACGATTCAGGAGCCAGAATTGTGTTTCCTTTAAAAGATCAAACCTGTTTTCAGTTTCTTAACCATTTACTCTGCATCAAGGGTGAAAGCTACATTGTTGTAATAAAAACCATGACAACATTAATAGTAAATACAAACAAATTTTGTCTTGCTGCGATATTAATGTGACAAAATACCACAGTCATCTTCCTTTTTAAATGTAGAACAACAAAACTGTATTGTTTCTATATTGTATTCTTACAGATGTGCCTGCAACAGTTGAAAAGGCCAGAATAAATCAAAGTCAATACATAGGCAGTGCATTACATTTGACAAATGAATTAGCACATACCTACTTGTGATGCCCCACAAAAAGCACTAGGAAAAATCTTTACCCTGCTATAAAAATAAAACATTTTGTAGGTTGCTCCATATTTATATGGGAATCCTTCACCAGTTATTACACAAGATGACAATCCCAATAAACACTGTTTCTCATACGCATACTGCACAGCAGCTGGAGTGTCTGCCTGAAATAGAGCTTGTCAAATCATGAGCCTATGAAACATGATTTACTGAAAAAGGCATGATTATAAATAAAAAAGCTTGATGGGGACAGACCTATGCATCTGAATTTAAAAATGTGAAATTTCCTAAATATGAAGAAATGCAAAACAGTTACAGTATTGAGGAAAATATCAACAGAGGTACTTAAATGTTGACCATACACTGAAAAACACATAGGAAAACACCATGAAAACATACTAGTGAGAAAAATGGCTCAAATGATTGCTTCGCATGAAGTTAAACATGAATTTTCAAATTGACACACAAACATGCACATGCACGCCCACTCACACACATTTCACATAGCAATTATCTTGGTTAACCTGCCAGCATAAACTTGTCCTTGATATGCAACATTGGAAATGTAGACTCAATACATATTGGTAGTACAAAACCTAAGGGTAAAAATAGCAAAAGATCAGTGCAGCTTTGCATAGTACCTTCACATTAAAGCAAATAGTCAGATTTAACGAAGAGAGAGAGACTGATGAATGTGAAGATCTCTGAGCTACAAAGCAACATGAAGGTGTTTGTACACATAGGAAACTACAACCAAACTATCATCCATGATCATTTAAAAAAAATGGCTACTTCACATCTATGTTAGAGGATAGGGAAAAAGCTTTGTCTGTAATTACAAAATAGGGATTTGAACGGGGAGGGGGGTCAAACCACCAAACAAATAAATGTGTACTTGTACACAAGAGACTGCATTATCAATTAACAAAAAGGCTTGAGTGTTAAGAAAAAATCCAGGAAAATGAAAGGGTAATAGTAGCATTCTCTTTTTTTTTTTACTCCATGGTGGGAATTGGCAGCTGCACACTTCCAGTGGAATGCCATGTGGTGCTGGTCCTCTCTGCATCCTACATACTGCCTAATATTTTATGTTTCTGCAAAAGATGAAATTATTGATATTAAATACACTTATCCAGCAGATTTTTTTTTAGTTGAAGCAGACACTGTATTAGGCAGAGACAGTCCACTTGTTCATATATGAACTGGAGAAAACACATGTTTGATAGAGGCATTGCAACTCTCAATATGGCAGCTTTAGGAATGGAAGTTCTAAATTTAAAAGTAAAAGAGTCAATCATCTATTTGTTGAGTATAAAATGAACTAGACCACATATAAAATAAAATAAAAAGTTAAGATGTATAATGTTTGATTTCACAATGTAGTAAAATGTTATTCCCGATTTGAACTTCTTACTGAAACTTCTTACTGAATTTCAGCAAACAGTTACATCAATTTTATTCTTTCTACATTCAAGTAGATAGTGGCTGCAGTTGAATGGCTGGAAACAGCCATTTCAAATATGGCCCACAAGTGAACCAACTTGCTATAAAAGCGGCTTTCCTTGAATACAGAGCAGCATATATGTATATGTAAAATACACACACACACACTGCATAAATGAGTAACCTCCCTCTGAACAAATACAAAAGATGTATTTTCTTTATGATCACTGATACAATTCATGGAAAGATGGCAAAACTAAAATGTATTAAACATATACATAATAAAAACTGAGAAATGTGTGTCATTAATAGCCATAAAATAAGTAAATTAGCCAATTTTGTTTAAATTAAGGATTGCAGAAATGAGTACACCCTAAATTTAATTCAACAAATGTATAATATTCTAGTACTTAGTATGCCCTCCATAATTCTGAATAAGTCTCAAGTCTCAATATACTGCTCTGACCCTTCTTGGCATGAGTGTAAAAGTTCATGACAAATTGTCACATCTGTCCTGTTTAACTCCTGGATGACGAGCGCCTTAAATGCAAAGATCTTTAATGGGGAGTGTTGCTCAACTCGCCTCTACACAACATTTTATCACCTTGATAAGAAAATCTTATTTTCCTGAATAATTTTGACATGCTTCTTTGGTAATTGATTAAGCCGACTCGCTGGAACATTATATCTCTAAAGAACCCTAACATGTCTTCTAAGTAATTGAGTAATTGCTGACTTTCAGAAGTTTCAGAGTGGGTGTACTCATTTATGCTATGCACTATATATATAATTATTATTATTATTAT
>RJVU01044706.1:5988781-6014407 GCA_003731715.1 Anabarilius grahami
AATCAGATTAAATTTTCAACTATTATGAAAAGGAATATAAAAATCGCACAACTTGATTACCTGTGGGCTCTTCTTCAAATTGTTCTGCTGTGTGGTTAATTTCCTCTGTTAATAAATAAGCATAAAGAAAAGATAATTATGATTTAAACATTAAGCATAGAATGCATGTTTCTACAAATTTCTGTACAGATTTTCCACGTTAAAAAGTCTTCCCATTATTTATATCATTTATATAACCATAAAATTAAATTACCAACCTTCCTCAGTCTGCTCTTCTTCAGCAGCTGCATCCTCTGTAACAAGAGAGGCACGTTTCACAACAAAGCAAACATAAAGAACTGCTCATCTGTTCAGTTTAAATTTTATGAATTTGTCCACTTCCTCTTTTGTCTTTGATTTTGTAGTATCTGATGTTAACAGATAATGTTAGCATCCACATGCTTGTACTTTTTTAATATACAAAACATTGTGTATTATTCCTTAATCGCCACCTGAGTGAAAACAAGAAAACGTACCCTCTTCTTCCATATTCTCTTCCTCCAGCTCTGTTTCCTCCACTGTGGAGTCTTGTACTTCCTCATCTTCCTGAACTGGCTCATCTGTTTCCTCTATAAGTTCCTCTTCTGTTACAGTTTCTTCTACAGGGACTGTCTCTTCAGATGTTTCTACTTCTTCCACTTGTTCTGCTATTTCAGGTTCCTCTACTGCTTCTTCTACTGGTACAAGCTCCTCCACAGCTTCTTCTACTTGTTCAGGCTCCTCCACAGCTTCTTCTACTTGTTCAGGCTCCTCCACAGCTTCTTCTACTGGTTCAAGCTCCTCTACTGCTTCTTCTACTGGTACAAGCTCCTCCACAGCTTCTTCTACTTGTTCAGGCTCCTCCACAGCTTCTTCTACTTGTTCAGGCTCCTCCACAGCTTCTTCTACTGGTTCAGGCTCCTCCACAGCTTCTTCTACTGGTTCAAGCTCCTCCACAGCTGCTTCTACTGGTTCAGGCTCCTCCACTGGTTCAGGCTCCTCCACAGCTTTTTCTACTGGTTGAAGCTCCTCAACAGCTTCTTCTACTGGCTCAAGCTCCTCAACAGCTTCTTTTACCGGTACAAGCTCCTCAACAGGTTCTTCTACTGGTGCAGATTCCTCTACCGTTTCTCCCACTGGTGCATTCTCTTCTACTACTTCAATTGCCTCCTCCACTGGTGCACCCCCTTCCTCCAATACTTCCTCAATTGCTTCTTCCACCGATGCAACCTCTTCAACTACTTCTTCTACTGCCTCCTCTTCTGGTGCATCTTCTTCTACTTCTATTGTCTCTTCAACTGGTGAATCTTTTTCCACTGGAGCTTCCTCAACCGGTTCTTCAACTGGTATGACCTCTTCCTCTGTTGCAAGCTCTTCCAGTGCCTCCTCAAAAGCCTCTTCCTCAACTGGAACAGTCTCTGTAACCTCTGGCACTTCCTCCACAACCTCAGGTTCTTCCTCAGGAACTTCTTGCTCGTCTTCAATCTCTGGTTCCTCCTCTGCTACTTCCTCGTCTGCAGCAATGGGCTCTTCGTCTACTGCCAGAGGTTCTTCCTCAGCAGCTGGCTCCTCCTCCACAGTCTCTGGTTCTGCAGGGAAAAATATGGTAAAATCTAATATACTACGCTCCTATTGGTAGGTGCCAAAATATTTAATATATGATACAATTCATTTGTTAGGTTAAGTTATTCTAAGGTATTTTTGTAGTATATACACTACATACACCACATGCATACATCATAATACTTGAGATTCAAAAATAGCAACAATTGCAGACTGTAACTTTAAAGGACATCATAAAAGCTGTACCTGGCGGTGGCCGAGCCACTTCCTCAACTTTAATGGCTTGGATCTCTTCCTCCACAATAGGTTCTGGAGCTAAATAGGAAACAAAACTATTAAACTTCTTTTTTTTTTATTATTGAAAGCATTTGTTTATCTGGCATAAATGATCCTGTACAATAACACTTTGCTAAGATTTGAACATACAAGTTTAATCATACATGTCTGCTATTTGTAAAAGGTCAAGTCATGTTACACACATGAGCTTTTTGTGGTATGTCTGTGGCATGACTAGTATATCACTGGTGTGCATTTCAGATACAAAAAGTGTTCATAGTTGACCATAAAAATAATTTCTACATAGTACACAGATGGTGCATATGTACAATACCATCCTTATGAACACAGCATTAATGTTTATGATATGCAAGACAAAGTTAACTCCCCTGCAGTCAAACAAATGTTTTAATGCACCCTTATTTATTGCATAAAACTTGTGTATGATTCTACTTTACCTTCTTCCACAGGTTCAGCAGAGGTCTTAACCGATTCACTGTTCTCAATGGTGGGCTTATCTTTCAGTCCTGAGGATTTTACATGTGGATGTGCATACATGAGGCAAGTGTAAAATACAATCACATAAAACAAGCACATGGTTCTAATCTATGAAGTGCATTAAACAACCTTTACACTTTCAAAAAAGGATTTACATAATTTACAATCTGATGACGTTTGGTTTACTTTTGCACTAGAGATTTTTTTTCTTTCCTTTGTTTTATAGACACAAAGGTATGTGTTTAAGATATGAAAACAGACCAATGGGGAAACAGGAGAGGAAAAATGAATATTTTTAGATATTATTAAAGGACAGACAAGCATTCTTGTGGAGAAAAAAAAGACCCGTTTTAATACTGTGCAACTGTTTGTTCTTCTTATATCAATCAACACCCAAAAGAAAACACTCAAAGCACCGAAAAATCAAATCAAGGGACTCATATATTTTATTGATAACACAAGAATTTTCTCTCTTAGTAAAGTAATGCAACTTGTTTCATTTATTATAAATGAAAAAAAAATCAGAAAAACATCAATGTTGAAATCCACACTGTAACTAGTATTTTGTAAGATTAAAACAAGGTCCACTACACTAAAACAAAAACATTTTTAAGAGAAATAAAAGAAATTCCACCTGATGATCAGCATATAGCACCTTGTTCTGATTCTGCTCTTATTAATCTCAATGTTATGATTAACATCACTGATTTTCTCTCACAGAGGCAAAAGGTCTTGCCTTCGGTCTATAAGGGGTGGTCTCTGAAAACTGCTCATAACAGACTGAGATCAAGTTCAGCCAGATGTTAACACAATGTACACAAAAGAAAAAACGACCGGCCGTTTAATGCTTTACAATTTCTTTTTAGCTGCAGCCTTCTTGGATTCTTTGCTTTTTCCATCTTTCTCAACCTTTTTAACATCATCATAATCATCAACAACAGGTTTCTCATGGGATTTCTTTTCAACCTCTGGCTTTTCTTTCACCTCATCCTTTTCCACCTTCTTAGTCTTCTTTGCTTCTTCGCTTTCTGCCAATTTCTCCCTTTCCTCCTTCTCCTTTCTAATTCTTTCCATGGCCTTTTCTACATCCTCTTTCTCTATTCTTTCCCCTTCCTCTTTCAGCCGAGCCTCAGCTCTTTCCCAAGCTTTGGCTTCAGATTCCTCTCTGATGCGATTCAAGGTCCTCTCTTCCTCCTCTTTGGCTAGGATGTTCCTCACTTCTGCCAGTGCCAATTTTGCTATCTTCCTGGCTTCCACTCTTTCATGGATGATGGTGAGTTGCTGTTTCAGAGCTTCCCTAAGCGCCAAGCCAACATCTTTGCCATGGGAAAGCTCTGGGGAGAAACTTTGCTTGATGATGTAATCAAGGTAAC
The DNA here is from genome assembly GCA_003731715.1 of Anabarilius grahami. Classification (NCBI taxonomy): domain Eukaryota; kingdom Metazoa; phylum Chordata; class Actinopteri; order Cypriniformes; family Xenocyprididae; genus Anabarilius; species Anabarilius grahami. The sequence continues at coordinate 5,992,510 of RJVU01044706.1, forward strand.
TGAATTTCTAACACTACGCACACCTCAAGCCATAACACAATTAGTTGGAAAGATGCAAATCATTTCACATCAGAACTCCCTCATTAGTATGTTAGGATATCCTGTACACCAGTGGTTCTACACCTCTACACTCAACTGATTTAACTAGAAGGCCTCCCAATTATCCAACACAATATTCAAAGGCTGCCCATATAGGCTAAAATATTTCTGCTATAATTATGACAAAGTTTCTCATTTTCAAACTTTTTTCCTTGATTTATTAAATTAATTATTTTTATTCCAGTAGTTTCAAGAACTGCATTTTTTTTCAATAAATAGTTATGGCAAAAATAAGAAAAAAAAACATTACATGTTAATGAATTTATCTCATTTTAATAAATACTTTTTAAAAATATATAAAATAAAAAATAAATTTACTATACAGAATTAAAGTAATTCAGTGGCCCCCTTGGAAGTTTGCTTCCCAGTTGAGGACCACTGCTCTACACATTACGTTACAAGATTATGTATTTAGGATTTTAAGTTTATGACAAGTCCACGACTCCCTAATATTATTTGCAAGTAGCATGGAAAATGTAATTGTTCATGCAGGCCCATAAATGTCAACTACACGAGGTCTTATTGTTAAACAGAAACCTTGGTTAAACCGAAAAAAATATGCATCTTAAAATATTTGATGTCATCTTAGTCATGCAAACAGAAAAAAGTAGATCAAGTAAACTTAGAAAATCCCAAACCACACTAGAGGCTTGTCTGCTGCATGCACTTAGAGCAAGTGTGCAAAATACCTCCTTTTCTCCTGGAAACATCTTTAGACTTTTCATCTAGTGCAAATGAGACAGTGCAAATTAAAGTCAGTGACTACTACTCAAAACAGTTGTATCATGCAAGTCCTGCTTTTGAGGTCTTATTTATACATGTGTGTTACAAAATACTGCACATGGTGACTCATGTAATGGTTGGTGATGTATACTTTTAAATAATGCTAAGAGAAAAGAAAATCTTTGTAAATAGTATGCATATGCTATTGAGAGTCAAGCACCTTACAATGTGCATCACCCAAACGAAATCTGCAATAGTGGCTATCTGTACAACATTTGAGAATATGCAATCTTATTAACACAAATAAAAAAGCCAAACACCACCAAAGGAAAAATAGGGCAACAATGGCAAAATAATTAGGCTAAACCGAATAATCTTAATCAAACTTTTGGCGTTTATAAAAAAATAAAATACAAAAATAAAATAAAAAACAACAACTTACTAAAGATGCAGTGAAAAATTAGCACTGAAAAGGCATGGACAGGGTTATTTTTGCGACTAACCTTATTGTATATGCATTTGTAGGAGTTCCCTTTCAGATGCAAAATTTATGGGAGGAGAGTATTTAAATGAATCTTGCAAGTTGATTGACTAAGGTTTACGCTAGTCAATTTACTGGTATTTGCGCCATTATTTACCGCCCCCAAAAAAGCCTGTCTTAAACCAGATGCTTAAACTTGAGCTGCTCTTGGTAGATTTCCATAATGACCAATGCAAGGATCTGACTGCGTCTGTGTTCTTCAATTTGCACGTCGTCAGTAGATCACACATAGAACTTTGCTTTTTTGGAATTGCGCTCTCACGCTAATTTGCCCAGTTTAGTAAATCTGGCCCTAAAAAAGTTTACTTGAAATGTTTCAAGGTATAATTACTTAAATGAGAATGAAGGAAATACTCAATAACTAACAGTATCCCTCAATTTAAACTTAATTCTACACAATTAATTCTTAAAATACACTTCCAGACACAAAAACAGACATTTTGTAAAGAAATCCTGATGTGTACGCAGTAAATGTTGTACTTATATCTTAAGTACAATTTAAGTTATTGACACTCATAGCCCTCTCAAGTCCCACTTAGTAATACAGAAGCCGTATATAATCACTGTATTACTTATCAGGCACACTATTTCAGGTGCTTTAGATTGGCAGGTAGGAACTGATTGTTGACGGTTACAGTACTCTGGGGTTCAGGTGATGTCTCCTACACAAGGCTATTGAACTAGTTCTTGTGTAGAACAACTGATGAAGTAAATTGACACCCATGTGCAATCTCTTGTTTATATCAGTAAAAAGTCTGCATAGGCCAGTGGTTCCCAAACTGTGGGGCCTCCGAGTTATAAAAATGGTGCGTGGCAAGGCTAAGAGATGGTGTAAAGTCAGCAGATTGTAAAAATATAAGTGAATGATGCATGGTTCTGTACCAAGCATAGACAAGTTTGTGAAAGGACTGCCAATGCCATGTAAACATAAAGCAGACGATGAATATACTTTAAACATCAACAACCAAAACAACATGTCTACACCAGAAGCGAGCATCACAACGCAATAAAAGCAAACCGAACCTATTATAATCAGTGAAGCTGTCTATACTGTATGCGGCACGACGTGACAAATTCCCAACAGTAAACTGATGCTCCGTTCTATTTCTGATGTACTCCAAGCGCTTGTGCAACTTCTGACACAAAGGACCAATGGATTTGTAACATTCGCTTTGTCTCATGCAGTGTAGACAGCCTCAAGACAAGAAAATAGGAGGCATATCTCGCCCTGGATTCACCAGTACAATGGCGGGTAATGAAGAGAGACCAAGTGTGTTGCGTGCTTCAAAATATTGGTTTCTGACAGTATGAAGCCGAGCAAGTTAAGACGCCACTTAGAGACTTCTCCTCATGAACACAAAGAGAAGTCCGTTTAAGTTGAGAAGTTGTAGTATTGCATTAATTACAATGTTTCAAATGAATCCTATAGGATTTTGCAAGTAAGGTCATGTATGAGAGTGTTTTGTTTTTTTTTGTTTTGTTTTTATGTAGGTGCATGTATGTGGGGAGTGGGTGGGGTGGCTAGAAAATATTTTTCTATACAAAAGTGAGGCCCAGCAGAAAAAGTTTGGAAAACAGTGGTATTGGCAATACTACAAGTTACCTGTCTGAATTTAATTGAGGTAATGCTGCAAGAGGGGTGGAATATATACATACTTTATATCTAAGCCCATCAATATTCTCTACAGCTTTGATGAAGGAGAGCAAAGGCAACCCGTATAATAAAGAAACACAACAACTGACAATGTTACGTAAAACTGCCTATTCAGTATTTAGTAGTACCACATAAATGTTAAAGGAAATACAAAACACAAAAAGATAAATCTCCACTGAGTTGCTGAGGATGCAAATCATCCCAAAATGCAAATATTATAAAATGGCTCAAAATAAACTATTAACAGCCTAAAGAGAAAAAGAAAAATTATAATTAGATTACAAGAAGATCTCAAATGTACAGTGTTAAATTGCACGGCTCAAATAGAAATACATACTATTGTTCATGATATAAGGGAACTGAGGCATGCAGCAAAGGTGATATGTTCAGATTTCAGCAATAAGGTCAAAAGGTAGCTGTTGCAAAAGAGCTGCAACAAAGCATAAACTACACAAGTTCAATATTTACAAAGGTGTAAATGTTCATAATGACATCATCTTCTCAAGAGTTCACAGGTTCCAAAGTCACTGTTGGCGATCGTCCCAACAAAATATTTCTCCAAGTGTTAGGAACAGAATCAAGTCCTCCTCTAATAAAGTGCTTCTGTCACAATCGCGGTAGAAAACACAACTATTGGTTTTGAAGGCCTAAAATAACGCATGTCTTTTGGCCCTGAACCCCTTCAGTCTGTGACGCGCCAGCAACATCTTCCGCTGCTGCCTCAGTTTCTTCATCCTCTAGCGTTTCAAAAGGACTCATAACGTCATAAAGGAAGGTGAAGAAACCTTGAAACCAATCAGTGCCCTCTTCTGCTAAAATATCGAGGACTTCCTCAAGTGAGTCTGAGTTTTCTTTGCTGCCATCTTTGGTCAGCCCTACGCAAATGGGAAAATAAGGAAACAGAGAAAGAGAGGGAAAGAAAGAACAGTGGGAGAGCAAGAAAACAGAGAGGGTGGAGGTGGTTCGGTTTGCAAGGTTTAGTAGATAAGGATTCAGTGCTATAAAAGAGGGTAAAGATGCTATTAAAAGCATAAAAAGAGGTAAAGGAGAAAGGGAACATGCATGAGAAGCACCAATGAGGCCGTTTTTAATGAATGTAGGGCTCAGTTACTTGTGAAATCAGTTAAACTACCTGCAAAATGAGAAAATAAATCTCTTTATTTTCTCTCCTTATGACTTGATGTTGCCCTTAAATGTAATATTGGTCTAATTCACAAACTCATGCAATAAGGCAATAATCTCTCATCTCCTCTTCTCCAAAATGATGATTACAAAAGCATGAAAAAGTACCATGCACATGCATCAGTCTGATTTAATTTGTCATTGCACAAAAGTGAACCAAAGTCAGTCATGCAAAACAATCTGGTAAGAATCTCATTGAAATCAGTGCACTTGCCTAGTAGTACTTTAGCGTCTTCCACATCAAAGTCCCCATCTCCATCAGCATCATAGGACACAAGTTTACCTAGTAAAGTAAAGTAAATCTGATTTAGTCATTTGACATGCATTGCGAGTAATTCATTGTGCCATATATAGAACTAGATGTCTTATTATAGTGCTTTTACTTGTCTTTTATCAAATAGTACAGGGTCTCTTCTGGGACACTTTAAACTAAGAAATGTCTCTAATGTTACTTTAAATAATTGTGTAGCAATGAAAACTGCTTTATTACAACTTTCCTTAGGAAGTCATTAACTAACATCATTACATTAACATTAGCATTTATTATAACATACATTCAAATAGTTAAAACATATACACTATCGTTCAAAAGCTTGGGGTCATTTTTTAAAGGTTTCTCTTAGCAAGGCTGCATTTATTTGATTAAACAGTAAAAAGAGAAATACTGTAAAAGTAATACAATTTTAAATAACTTTATTTTAATAGATTTTAAAATGTAACTGATTCCTGTGATGAAAAGCTGAATTTTCAGCAAGATTACTCCAGTCTTCAGTGTCACATGATCCTACAGAAATCATTCCAATATGCAGATTTGCTGCTCAATAAACATTTCTTATTATAAATGTTGAAAACAGTTGTGCTAATAAATATTTTTAATACATTTTTAAGTAAAAAAGTATACTGCCACTTTTAATCAATTTAATGTATCCTTGCTTAAAAAAAAAAAAAAGTGTTCATTTCTTTAAGAAACAAATCTCACTGACCCCAAAACATTTTAACGGAAGTGCACATACATTTATATATTATATGTTTTTAATTATGAAAATTACTAAAAAAAGAACTACAAATTAAATGACACTTTCACTTTTCCCTAATTTGTAATTGAAGATGATAGGTTTATTAGGTTTATGGTGATAAATCACTGGTTCAGATGTCATACCTTGTAATACCTCTGAAAGATTATAGCGAAAATCCTTTGCTTTGGCTGCATGCAAATTAAGGCCAGATATACAAAAAAATTACATACAACATACATGTAGTATACAATCAAGATATACACAATATCTGAAAAAAAGAGAAAACAAAGACTCACCAATTACACCTTGATAGTCAACAAGGTCAAAATACACCACAGCTACAGAGGTCCAGACACCCAGGAGAGCCAAAACCATGAACCAGGTGAAGAAGGAGGTTCCTCCTCCAACCTCTGCCTTCTTCCCATTCTTATGCGCCAGCTGTGGCTTGGCCTCTGAAGGACAAAAAAGGATAATTATACAAAATGTCAAAATGAAATAAAAAGTAAAGTACCAATTAATTAAATAAACAAATTCAATGCAGCACAGCAAAACCCTCCACACGTATGAATGAGGAACACATGCCTTTAAAAGCAAGATTAGTCCTTTAGCACTGTACGCAAAAGCATTTTCACTCAAAGCCACTAGTTGATAGAATATGTCTGTAATATTAGCTTTGAAGCTGAAAATCTTAATCTTTCTATATTTAAAAGCATGTATACGATTCAAGGGATATCTGATTCAGGTGAAAGGAAATTCCCTTAAAGATGTTTTCCATTTGAAATCTATAGTAATCACAAGGTGACAAAAGTCTAAAAGAGTGCAGTTATTCTGAGGTCTGTTAACACTCCTCACGGAGCTGTGGTATAAATACATCTGCATTCAGAGCTCTAGTGGGAAGAATGAACAGGTGTTTTGTCCGCTACGTTCTGCTAGGTCAAACCACACATTTGTTCATGCACACTACAAACGTTAGTAACAGACCGTAATAACAACACTTAAGTGTTAAAACAAAGAAAGTCTCTTTTTTTACATTTTGTACAGGTGTTATACATACACTGACTTCACAAGAAAACTTTATAACAAAGCATTTCATAGCACTCCAGCAATCTCCCCCCCAAAAAAAAAAAAAAGTTTTCATTTGTACTGCTCATTTGCACAAAATACAAATAAAACTAAAAATGCAAGTATTATGAATAAATTCATTTTCAAATATTATGGTTTCCTCTCACACTCCAGTGATTCAATAAATGTCATCTCTAGTCATAAAAGCTTATTCCAAATACTAATACCGGTTTCTTCGTTCACCACCTTGACCTCTGCATTCGGCTCCCCCATCCCTCCAGGCAAAATGGGGAAGAAGAGAGCGTCTTTCACCCCAATCCTACCCCGAACCCCTGTACAACAGCAGGTCTCCTGTCTTTTTGTTCTTGGTGAATTGAGCCGGAACTTAAAATGGAACTCGACCAGCAAATGGATTATTTTTAGAACAGTCCGTTTGAAAGCCAGAAAATCTCAAGCACTCATAGGAAAGGGTAGAGGCACATCCCACTCCATACTGCTGTTCTTTGTCACATCACATATGAAAGCTGAAATGACTGATTGGTCATCCAAATTACTATACTTAAAAGAGCAGCGCAGAGTGGAGGTTACAATGCTTTAACATGCGTTTTAATGACATGCAAATCAAACTTTGGAAAGCTTTTTAAAGCCTCTAGGCAGAGCATGTAAATCTTGGCAAACTCACAGTGACTCTCCTGCCACAGAGCTATTTATTTTCCATACAAGGACCGGTCTCTCGAGTTTCTTGATGAAATAATAAACATGTTAATGGTGGTTTCTGCTTAGATTTGTCAAAAACAAACCAGCCATGTAGCTGGAACAGAAAAACCTCCATCAAAAGATTATCAGACAGTAAAACTGCCATAACGTACCTAAATAATCCTGTATCTATTTACACTAAATCTTAATATTAATGACCCCAAGCTTTTGAACAGCAGTGTACAAACCAAAACCAAAAAAGTTAATAGTAAAAACTGCATTAAGAGCATTTGAATCTTTTCAGATAGATCAAAGTTGCATGCAATGTTTGGAAATAACAAGACACACCCCTAAAGACACACACGCTCAACTCGTCTCTAAATCTACAGATAGTCAAATGGCTGCCATTGTGTCCTAATCAACATCTTCCCCTCCCCCATTTAAACCAGAAAAAACAGCGCTTTAAACTCATTTTTGTAACTTGGTACTGTTTTTGCCATTGCTTTGACTATGCCTTTGTGGTACAAAATGTTCATTTTCCAGCTTACATAAGACTGTATTGGAACATGTGCCTTGAAATACCTTCTCTTCTTCAGTTGTACCTACACACCCTGCTGCTTAAAGCAAGCAGTTTGTGTCTGGTCACAGGAACAAACCCTGGACATTAACCCCTTATGTGATCTTATCAGCATACACCCCCAATTGGAATCTTGAATGACCAGCAAACCTCCACTTCTTTAACATAATAGATCATACACTGGTTTAAAAGTTCAGTGGGTTGTCTGATGTCATAACAGGAGTTTAAAATGTCAGATTATTCAAGACATTAAATTAAATTATGAGAATATGTTGTATGCCATAAAGCGTTTAATATTTAAATATTATTGTCATTCATAAGAATATCAGGACTGAACAGTGTTAAATTATGTTAAATCACACACAAATGCATTCTTCAATCTGTGCATGACAGAAAATTGTGAGATGCACAGCTCTGCATTTATTAAAAGCAAATAAAATATTTACTGCACAAACCAAATATGACAGAGAATTGTATTGGATTAAATGCCCTTGAAAAAAAACACATGCAAGGTTATTTGAACAGAACCTTGGAATCAATGGAGAAAAAAGTGCAAGCACATCATGACGTACTGTCATTTCTTTACCATTTCTTTGGAACTCTGCAAGTTATTCTGTGCAGCTGAAAAGATCCCTGAAACGAATGATTTTGACATTTGATAAAAGAGGGCATTGCACCACTTTGCAAAGCAATGCAACAATCTAACTTTGTTAGTTAACTTTGTATAAATGCAGCATTTAAATTGGGTGTGGCTCTAGTCTAGATAAATATCATTACAGGAAAATATTTCCATAATGGATAAAAAAACAATGTATTTTACAGTTTTCATAGAAGAATAGGAATGCTTATGGCCAATAAGAAATTGAATTGTGGTTCTAGTGGCACCTCAGTGACACCAACATTTTAAATAAAATTTTACATTGTAAAAAAAAAAAAAAAACATGATGAGAAAAGATTCAGGTATCATTGGATGGCTTTTTTTTTTTCAGCATCTTTTTACAACTGATAAATCAACCTACTTGATCTGCTTGATTAGCTTAAAATGTATAGATAACCATCCACCATTATAAAGCAGATTGTAAAAAGAGATGGCCACATAATGAATTACACTTTTTCATGAACAAAACCGACTTTACTGTGAACAGTAGCTAACCAACATAAATAAAATGAGCACAGTGACCCAGAGAAACAGGGTAATTCACAAAACACCAAATAATGCAAAAAATATTAGCTAATAAAATGTAATATAACTGAAAATGTGCATGATTGATAACAATTCTGCAGTATAATGGCATGTATTGTCCTGTAAATGTATATCTTTATCATATATGATATATATAATATATCTATTATTAGGTTTACTGAACATTTTACATAGCTTTTCGTTAAAATTAACCTTGAAGTCAGTCTGTATGGCAAATTTATACACACGTGTATAAAATTTCACTTCATATACCTTCAAAAGTCCAATGGTTATCTACCACTCTTACATAACCACGCAGCTACTAAAGTCAATAACAGTGGCTAGATAGCTAAACCAAACACCCGGACGTTAAGTTAAGCAGCAGCAGTGGGGTCCTGCAGTGTGGCAGACTTTCTTTTTAATTACAGTGTGTGGGGACATGGGACCCTGGAGTCCACGTGTAACCCCTCCCACGCTCTCCCAATATTGACACGTGAGCATTTAAGAGTTCGCAACTCTGACTCCAACGAAGACCAAATATTTATCTGAAAATAAAGGCCATTTGCTGCTGTTGGGATTACCAAAACAGCACAGTAAACTAGGCCGTTTGGGACTCGTGCAAATGAGACCAAAAGCATGCAGAAGTTCTGCAAACCTTCCTTCCCATTTTACAAATGCACAGACATGATCGGGGTGGGAGATTTTATACACCCTACAATAACTTGCTCAGAATGTAGCGACGATTAATGAACTATTACTGTGTAACACAACTAATGTAACGTTAGTTTATATACTGTAGTCGACACAATGCACTGGGTATATTCTTATTTTTTGACATGTCTTTTTTGTAAAGTCTCTTTGTGGCTGATAATCCCTACTGAAGGCATGTTAAATTAGATAAACAAAATCAATCTTGCCGCCTGATTAACTTTCAGGCCTAAGTTAGCCTTCGCAGAAATGTACGTATTTTTGACGACAACAAACGTAAACATACATACCTTTTTTAACTGTTCCTTTTGTATTTTTCTTAGCCATTGCAAATGGTAATTCTTCGACGTTTTCTTATTCTGTACAAAGCGAACAGGCTGTAATTCTAGTCTCAGTTCTGGTACTGATGCCCCGCAAAATCAAATCCCTATGCCTTCATACAGTGAGGCCCATAGCAACCCATCCCCTTTTTGAGTGACTGGGCGTTCGACCAATGCTGTTCAGAGAAAGCCGCTGTGGGCGGGGCAAATGAAAATGTCATCCAATCGCCGAACAGCGGTCGATGACTTATTCAATCGTGTGGATACCTGCGAGGTAAGACCGCCCAGTTCTTCTCTGTGTTTTTCGACCAGCACTGGAACGTGGCAAGATGGAAGGTCGCACATATCGCGAGATCCAATCCATATCTGTTTACATATAGTGCTGTGAATGCAAAACATTTCGCAACATTATCATAATTATCGTTGCGTATAACGGTCGAATGATGTCGTCGTGTGATGTATGAACTATATAGTTCTAGAATAGGTTGTTATTTGCTAAATTACTTCAGTCTGGAAAGAGAGGTCTGTTCTGCCTCCAATTTACGTTTAAACGTAGCCTGTAGTAAGAAGCACACGCTGCAGAATACAAAGTAAAATACGAGATTTTTTTTTTTATTAAACTAACTGAATAAATGAACCGTGTTTGTCCTAATAGTGTTATATATTGTGAGGGGGTGAAATTAACAGCGAAAACTTTGTTTTTTTTTCTTGGAACAAATTGTCCCATTGTTGCGCCCCACCCCCTGTCTGCTTTTGTCCACCTCAGATGTAGTAGCACTAGTGTGTAACTTTACTCACACGACGTTAAAACTTGTTGAAACTATAATTCTGTTAAACACTGACTTCGCATTCATAAAGAAAAACCTAAAAAAATAATGTTTTTTTTTCTGGTATAGGATGTTTAATTGTAAGTGTTGTAATCACTCAAAGAATGAAGTACCATTTTTTCTTTTCAACTGTCGAGAGCTGTGCTTGTTTAGCAGATCTACATTTTTCTAACCTCTCAAACAATGCTGCCATACTACATATTCATGTCAATCATGGTAACTGAAAGATAGGAAAGAACTTTGACTTAATTAAATCAATGTAGATGCAAAAGCTATTTTTTATCCTTTCAAACATCCATTACCACTTAAGTAATGAAAGTGTTGTAGTACTCGAGACCAGTCTTGGTCTTTTTTTGTCTTGGTCTTAAATGAATTTGTACTCGGTCTTGTCTTGGTCTCAGACTATGAGGACTCTGGATTTTATTTCAAGACCACAATTGTGAGGATATCACCAAATTGCCAGTGCATTGTCTTATTTATTAACATCATTAATGTGACTGTATGTAAAACTTCTTGCTTAAGATGCAATAAATAACTTATTATTTCTAATTTGATTTATTTATACTGTTGTGCCGAGTCAGAAAATGAGGCGGGATTAATACAAATGCCCACAAAATTCAAGATATTGTTGCAAAAATGTACTTGTATGAGATCTTATATTACAACATATAATTATTCAAAAGCAATACAACGAGCAAGAGAGCTGTTTTCACAAATTTGAGCAAAATTCCAAACGTGATATCGATTTTATATAAACGTTCAATAAACAAAACATTGTGTGCCGCCTCTGCAGTGCAACGATGAATTCTGTTGATAATGATTTCATTTAATTGTTAACAGCTCTAATTAGTGTCTTATTATTCTAATTGTATTTATTGATTAAAAATATGAAATTTCTCAGGCAGTAAAAGTGGATCTTTCAGATGAATTTGAGTGCTGATCTGGTCTTGGTCTTGACTCGGTCTTGCCTTTCCTTGGTATTGGTCTTGTCTTGGTCTCAACACATACTGGTCTTGGTCTCGACTCGGTCTCGGATTAGGTGGTCTTTATATATATATATATATATAGTCAATGCTCCAACTTCAAATATACATATACTACAATACTCTTGCTGTGTGCACAAGATGTGAAGCATTTGGGCCTTTCCCACCATTTGGCATATGTGAAAAAGATGTTGAGATACATGCTCGGATAAAAGAGGTATGGGAACCATCTGAGCCTTTCCCACCATTTGGCATGTGTGAAAAAGTGTAATTTACTTAATTCACACCACAAATCTTCAGGATACTCCTGCCTATCCATTCTGAAGTGGTTGTTGTTACCACGTAATGTTTCATAGTAGTGCTCTGGATATTACTTATTAGGTAGTATGACTAAAAATTCACAAAACAATTAGAGGTAGGCCCTATGACATGTACAACATTATGTATTATGTATTTTTACCAGCAGAGGGCATGGGATAGTTTCAATAGAATCAATATTCTTACAGTATACGATAGAACTGGGGTATAATGTTGTCTCATTACCAAGTGTGATTTGGTGGATAATATGCACAGAATTAATACAATAATAAAATGCAAATTGTTGTTTTAGATGGGTTCACAGTTGAAAGTACCTCACATATGCTGTGCAAAGAATAACATTATAAGTTTGTTGCAGCTTGTTGATGTTTTTCCCTTTGAAAACAGCTTCTAGTACACCAATTGTCCCCCTGGATCAACATGGCATTACAGCCCTTACACAATAACGCCATGGTGATAGGGAGGGATTGTTATCTTATCCCCCTGGAGACCTTCAATTTTTATGTCCCTAACCATTACTAGACTAGAAAACTATGGTTTTAATGATTTATAAGTGATCTTCTTATTGTTACTGTTAATTATATATATCCATATTGTTTAAATCTTACAATCTAAATCGACAGGCAAGATAATGGAAGGTAATATGAATTTGACAGGAATATAGTACACAGTCTGGAGCCTCTACAGCCATCCAATTTTATTTGGTAACTTAATACTGAAGATTGCAAAAATCAGTTGGAAACTTCACACAATGACCTTTGCGATTGTCCAGTTTCCACGTTTATTTGAGTTGCAAATTGTGTATTAAAGTGTCTGTGTGGATCTTTATATCATTGTGGTAATGTACATTAAAGTTGAAAAAAAATTAACAATTGTAGTTGGATAACAAGTGATGACAACACAATTAAATAACGAGCCACTAATGTAAAACAGTGATTTTCTTCTGTCATTAGATACACTGTCTGACAGAAAAGGTGCAATAAACAGAAAAAGAGGTATATACATGGTTTCAGAAAATCACATTTAAGGAAATCTGTAAACATGAAGAGCTCCAGTAAGGTCATTAGACTCTGGTTATATTTGTTTAAGAGTCAGAGCAAAAGGCAATAGGCCAAAGTGCCACTTTAAAATCTCACTTAGAGGGACTAAATAAAATACAGCAAAGGTTACTGAATGCTGCAGTTTACAGATCATTTGACTTTTAAGAGCTTTATTATAATGAAACAGTTCATTTTAACTTTATATGTAACTTCCAGAAACACAGAGACTTATGTAACATCCTGAGTTATGTCAATTGTTATGAAAATAATACAATAAAAACAATGACAATTCACAAGTCAAAGTAACAAAGGCACTTTGATATTTCAGATACATACAACATTTTACACTAGTTGTGTTATTTTAAAGTGACTATAAAATCCTTCTTCTAAAAGCAACAAAGATCTGATATCTAATGCTATATTGTATATTCAGAGGTATATCAATTACTTGCAATGAATATCTGTGATACAGAATTCAATAAAATCACATTATCTAAATGTGAGAACTGGGAATGTCAACTTTTTCCAGTCTGGAATGAAAAAAGTAAAGGAACAAAATCCTATTTAGTAAAAGTTTACACTAATATGCTTTACAATTTATGTCAGCATATTATCCTTAATTTCATAGAAAGTATGTAACCTGCCACAGCAGAACACAAAGAGCACATGAGGAGAAGTACCTTCATTTTAATCAGTCATAGGTGGACGACTGAGAAGCATCTCCTCCACCTAAGTGTATAGAGAGCCTATAGAGATAGTCTTCAGACTGCATGATGAACTCAGTCCACTCTTGGCACACTTCATCTATGCTGGGTCCCGTTCCTCCATAAATAGGAGGGAGGATAGCCTTCGGAAAGTAACTGCTGAGACTTCGGACATATGAACAGCCATGCATATGAATCTATAAGGAAAAGCATCACCTTAGGTATTAAACTGATTAAAACAAATTCTCTTAAAATCTCATATACATGTAGCCTACTTATTAGTTACTAACCCGTTGTTTGATTTTGTCTGGAAGAAATGGGCGGATCATGGCAAAGACGGGCCGGAAAAAAATGGGCTCGTTTATCAAATGGATGCCACGTACTTTCAAAGGAAAGGAATCCTGCAAAAGAGATTTGATTTTTTATTTGTTGGACTCATGAGATAATATATTCATATATTTTTTCCATTTTTAAAATTAATATTTAAAAAGCTTCCTATAAGAGGAGAAGAAACTATAAACTGATAACCAAGTTTTTCTAGATCTTTGGAAGGGGTGTTAAACCTAGATATTTCTCCAGATATCTCATTGATAATTTCTTCACTAAATTATATTCTGTAGCGAAAATGTTTAAATGGACACACCTACCGTGAGTACAGCAGATATCTTTTTTGCCAAGGAAGGATTTATCTGCATGGCATGAGCAAAGCACCAGTCTTGGAGATCAAAAATCACTTTGAGTCCATTTCTTTGAGTCTCCCACTCTCGAACAATCAACTCGGACGTAATGAGGCTCACACGAAAAACCTCGTAAGCTGTGAATTCTTTGGGGTTCCACTGACCTGAAAACAGTGTTTGAGCATTTGTGATATTCGCCATTATATGGCAGAAACAAATATATATTAAAAAAAAATGTTTTTTGTGTATGTACTTGCCAATCCGATAGATTAGAACTCGACTTCCAGCATCATCTCGTGATCTCAAAACTCCATGATAATTGTTTCGGAGAAGTCCTATAATGGATGATGGCCGAAGATCAGCTGTTATTTCTGGACATTCTTGTCTCCATTTATGATAGTTAATCAACAGCTGTTGAAAAACATAAGATCAATGATACATTAGTCTCAGAAAATTATCAGGACAAAAGAAGCATTGCTCATTACATTGATTATGGTTGGGTTGACATCTGAATGCAATTTCAGCTAGAAAACAATATATAAATATTTGTGTACTGTACATCAATTTTTGAAAATCCAGACCCTAGCAAGTCAGTATGGCTGAAATAACCACAAAGTCACTTCTAGACTTCCAGATATTTACAGATGTTTACATTAAATAATAAATAGACAAGAAAAAGTATGTAAATAGGCTATAGTCTATAATGTACATTAGTACATAAATGAACTGGTGTATATAAACACAATATAAAAGGTTAAAGAAGAAGGTAAGATAACTAATAAATAAAGAATAATAAACTTGAAAAAAAACAACAACTGTAAAAACCAAAATAGTCATGATACGCTTGGAATTGCATTATGCATGGCCAATGTAAATAAATCTAGGTTTAAATTCAAAGAGACAAGATAGTCTACGACCTGACGCAGAGCTGCCAACTTTTGAGTTCAGCTTGGAGTGAGACTTAAGAAGGGAGGGTGGTACTGACACAAATTTCAAGATTTGATTCACATTCCAATCGATTTCAGTATTGATTCATTTGGATATATACATGGATATATGTTAATTGTTCACAAGGGAAAAAAATCTTTCCCAAACTAATGTCAATAAACTTTACAGGGGAACCCTGTCAGTTGGTGCATTATCATTAAAGGTTAATTAACGACTGATTTGTATACAATACATATAAGGCACTGGCAGTGTTCATAATAATAATAATAATAATAATTTTGTAATAATCATTTTTAATGTGGTATTAGAGTAAAATATAATGAATATGTAATATAGGCCTAGTGCTAGATCAATATTAGGCATAAACATTAGGTAAAACACGGTACTCGCGTAAATCAAGAATATGAAATTTAAACATTAAGACTTACTGTGTTGAGCTATATAACATGATTAGATTTCTGTCGATTAATGTATCCAAACAATTGCTCACCTTTCTAATAAAACACATAATATATTAGCGTCTGGTGTTTTCATGGTTTCTACAAAATAAAACTGGAAATTGAGGGTAACTTGGGTATGGCGTCATTGATAGGCGACGCACTGACACGGTCTGTGTCCTGGTTAAAATTGCTTATTTCTCTGGATTTAAACATTTTTGGAAACATTTGGGATAATGTACACAATTCAACAAAATATATAACATTTTTCTAGTGGTTTTTGGATATTTTAATCCAAAAAATATTACATATTGTGCCTTTAGTAAAGAGATGATCGGTTAACATGCCGCGTGAACTGAAGCGCGATCAGTCACGCCACATTAAGAGCTCCAAAACGGTATCTATTGTTTGAATTTCGTAATTAAACTTACAAAATTTGAAAGCTGAGACTTTGTTTCATATCAAATGTAACTTGCTCTGTCTTGTCAACGCATTGTCCGTGTCCTCTTTTCTCCAGGATGTTTTTCATTGTGTCAATGTGAGAATGGACGTGAATCCATGAAAGTTGGCAGCCTTGCCTCACATTTTACTCTTATTCAAGGCATTGTAAACATTATTGGAGCGCTCTTGTTGTAATGTATGTTTCAGTCATACTCGAAGCCAGAGGGAGCTCCCTTGCAGAAAGTCCAAAACGGACTCATAGAAGTAATAACTTATGACGTTCTGGGAAATCCCTTATATGGACAAAGGTGTCCCATCCAGCTATCTTTGAATAAAAAGCAGAAACGCGACTGATGAAACATGAAGACAATAAAGACACGATTGCGACACGCTCATTTATGTGTTTATCAAGCCATATTTTCATAACAATAAAGTATATGAATAATGCAATTCTAATAGACATAGCCTTAAATACAGTACAGAAGCTATAAAATATATTTTCTGTGATAAAAATTACTTTTTTTACATAAAATCCATGATGATTTAATGCACAAGTGATTGTAGTAGGCTACATAAATCATAAAATTATCATTAGACAATATAAGAAAATAATAGAATAAAAATGATTGGTTATTGTTCAGCAGTGTATTTGATGCCTTAGCCAGTTAAAAGAGAGAGAAGGAAAATAAAACCTCAGAAAAGAGGTCAGAAAAAAACTGGTAGCCTATTACAGACATTTCTGTCCGCCTCTCTTCTGATATGATGACTATTCTCATGTAAACATGGGTGAGGTGTAAAGATGTGTGAGGTCCCAGCAAGCAATAGCCGTCATTTCACCGTCTCGGTTAACTATAGACCCGATATAGTCCAGCTATGTGTAACCCACTTTTAGCCAAAATAATCTTTCGTTTGGTTACATGTCGTTTTTGCCTAAATAACTTGCGAGTTGTATGATATTGCATCATGTAAGTGAATTCAACAGTGATTACAAGGTGTTTGGTTTCACATCTTTGACATGTTATATTGCGAAGGCTGTGCGTAGCCACGATTTAGCTCGTAGTCAGACCGGCTATTTGTAGCCCACCTTTAGTCAATCCTGATTTATTGTATTTTTGGACAGGACGTGCTTGAGATGGTTGATATCTCATCATGTTCGCAATGTCAATGAATTCTACAAGATTTAAGTGGCATTTCATGACATGGTCTATATGTAGTCATGATTTAGCTCTGAATTGGATAGGCTATGTGTAGTCTGCTTTTAGTCACCCGGCGAAATCGAGGCAATATATAGTCTAGTTTTTTCTGATTCAGACCACCACTGAGTGTAACCAAAATAATGTTAAGTAATTTTCGACCACAAAGCTTGTGGGATTCATGATATACTTGCATTTATATGTATAATATACCACACACATATATGACTGTATTTAATTTTAAGTTAAATAAAAATTTACAATTCTCAACCGCTAGATGGCAGCTGTGGCTCTACTGAGACATGACCACTGGCAACGCGAGACTTGAACGTTAACTCTCGATCACTGTTGCCAGATCTCGCGATAAACTTTTCTGCATTTTACAACTGTTGGAGACGGAGAAGAGCAAGCAACAGCAAATGTTAAAGCAAATTCTTACCTGCTTTTGGTCTTGTAAGTATCTGTGTTTTTCATTTTGACATGTTCATTATTTATGTACATCATGTCTTCATGTGTAGGAACCGTGACATTTTAGTGGGTAACAGTGCAGACTTTGTACGGTGCAGTGCCATGTTGTGGTTAGATTAACATGCTACATGCACATGTACTGTAGTGTTTCCTTGTGCCCTAAAACTCTCTAATTATCTAAATACAAGGGGGTAAACATGAAACCTGTGCACCCTACTATTATTTGTTACGGAAGCCTTGTATATCTCTTAATCTTTTGATCATTATGATATGAAAATATGAGTTTTTGATTTGGCAAGGCAAGTTGATTTTGTATAGCACATTTCAACAACAAGGTAATTCAAAGTGCTTTACATAAAACATGGAATTTATGGAACTGAAAATTAATCAGGTTGTTTTATAAACCAAAAAATATTGTTAACATTTTTTATTTAACTTTTTTTTTGTCAATGTTTTTTATTTTTATTATGTTACACGTTGTAATTTTCTTTTGATGTTTATTTGTATTGTATTTGTAAAATTTTATTTATTATTTTTTATCATTGTGTATTACCTTGAGTTCTTTTTCTAAATAAAACCTTTTATATTTAATTTGTTTGGACGGATTGTCATTTATGAGAACCTGTTATATTTAAGTGAAAATAATCCTTTAGCCATTATTTTGTTGTCTATTGCATGTATAGATGTAATCATTCATTAGTAGTGTAATTGATGACTAGTCTATTTTTGTGTTATGGTTAGACGTCTATTAGATTTTCACTGACATCCCCAATTTTGCCTTATTTTAGCCTAGACCCGTATTAACCGTCTATTAGACATAAATATGTAGTTGTCTAATAGTCGTCTAATTGATGACTAGTCTACTCTTAGGTGATGGTTAGACATCTATTAGATTTTCACTGACAGCCCAAATTCAGCCTTATTTTAGCCTAGATCCATATTCACCGTCTATTAGACATATATATGTAGTCGTCTAATAATCGTTTAATTGATGACTAGTCTATTTTTGGGTTATGGTTAGACGTCTATTAGATTTTCACTGACAGCCCAAATTTTGGCTTGTTTTAGCCTAGACGGCCGGGCTATGTTTGGACGGCTATTAGACGTCTAATAGACATAAAATTGCTTGCTGGGGTGTGAGTGTAATTTCAGCCCGTAAATGTTATCGCTAATCAAATCACGTATCACCAACGGCGTTACTATCACAACAGAAAGCACGCGCATGTTTACACATTAATATAATTTGAGTTCAGGCAAAGTTTAGGTGAAACAGGGTTCCAAACCTTGAACGCCAGTGCCACATCAAAGTCTCTCGCCTGCAAAAACCGTATCAAAAATGTTTTCGACAAATCCAAATGTCGAATACTTCTTTCTGCTTCTGCTTTTTGCTTCAGTTCTGACAAATAAGGCGCAATCCGAACAGAATCCACAGGTAAATTATTTAATTCTTCGATGTTGTCAACTTCTTCAGACTTCATAGTTGCGCGAGCCGATCGAGTGTCATTTTCTCAGAGCAGCGGATCACGTAAAAGGGGGCAGGGAACGAGCCCCTCACATCCCAATGAGAACTATAGCCCAATGTTTTTTTCACCTTTGTACATGTCAAGTTTCGTCAAACATTAACCGAGCCAACTTTGAAGACTGAATTAATTCTTTCTCGTCCATTAAACAGACAAGACCCACGCCTTGTTCAAAACTGAGATAAATTGTTGACGACTTCTGTATAATCTATATAATTCATCCAGATGTTTAAGAGGAAGTCAACGAGAGTGTGAAATAAATTAATCATATTGCTGTTAATTTCCACCACTATGAAAAAGTCCATTGACCTTGAACCCAAAATAATTCACTAAAAAAACAAAATGCAAAAGATAACGTTGAAAAATATCAATTAAAAAAAAATCTATCAATTTAATTAAAGGGATAGTTTAAACAAAAAAGAAAATTCTGTCATCACTTATTTACCCTCAAGTTGTTCCAAACCTGTATGAATTTCTTTCTTCTGCTGAACACAAAACAAGATATTTTGAAGAATACGGTAACCAAACAGTTGATGGGCTCAATTGACTTCCATAGCATGGGAAAAAAAATACTATGGAAGTCAATGGCGCAAATCAACTGTCAGGTTACCGACATTCTTTAAAATATCTTCTTTTGTGTTCAGCAGAAGAAAGAAGTTCATACATGTTTGGAACAAATTGAGGGTGAGTAAATAAAGAGAGAATTTTCATTTTTGGGTGAACTATCCCTTCAATCAACTTTATACAGCAGTTTGACTTCTTTTACAACTTTCCCCCAATTGTACATTTATTAACCCTTTTATGTATCTTTTTTTTTTAGGGCATGAAAAACAAGATCTAAACCTCTTCTTCTTCTTTTTTCAAGAAGATTTTCAGATGTCCACTATATGGGACAATACGTTTTTAACTGAAGAGATATTGTAAACATAATACAGTAATAACACAATAATACAATGTGTATATAACAAACCAATGAATAAAATGATATAATGATGTAATGATATAAAATCATGTGAAAGCTATAAAGTATTTAAAACAAAATATAATACAGCTTCAATTATTGCAAACGAACGTTAAACGTTGCATGTCTTTTATATCAGAACATGAGGATGTGATTCCATCAAACATCCGGTGGAGGTACAACTCTGTGGAAAACCAACTCAGTCTATGAAGAAAACACTCACGCTCCCTTAAGTCTAGTCGATTTACCCTTATTAGCTGATAATTCTGATTGTGTTGAAAATGGACAAATTTCTACCGTATAAGCTCTCCTCTCTAAGAAAACCTCAGACTGAAAACTATTGATGATGTTTTGAGACTGTGGAAAAAAACTAGTGATCAGGTGTTTTCAATGTCATCTGAAATGAGCAGTGTTGAGGATAACACATTACAAGTAACATGCATAATGTAATCAGATTACTTTTTTGATGTAACAAGTAAAGCAATGCATTACAAGTAATATGCATTACGTAATAAGATTACTTTTTTGATGAAACAAGTAACGCATTACAAATAACATGCATAATGTAATCAGATTACTTTTTTGGTGTTACGAGTAAAAATAGGCTAAGGCATAACATGCATTATCTAATCAGATTCTTTTTTTTTTTTACTGCAAATTACATTCTAATAACACAAATACATTTATTTACAACCAAAAAAGTTTCTGCAGATGAAGTATTTTCAAGAACAACAGTCACAGTAATAGTATGAATTGAAGCTGATGCATGACGTCCAATTTAATGGACAGAAATTCCTCCCGATCTAAAATCAATACTTGGATAATTTAACAATGATATGGCTGGATGTTACTTGATGTTACAACATTTTCCATTCAAAAGTCTAGAAGGAATGGATAGATATTCCAAAGCAACTTTGCATTTCTGACTTGCCCTCAGCCATCTTGGTTTGGAGGAAAAAAAGAAGAAAAAAAAACAAACATAAAAAAAAAAAAACGGCTTGCCCCTTGGTGGCAGTGTATAGAATGATGCGCTATACTCTCCACTGTAGTTGATGTGCAACATGCATACAAGAAATGGCTTTTTTAGCCATATCAAATAGCCTACCTGAATATACATCAATATGTTTTTACTCTGTTAACTTGTTTACACAACCGCAGATATTACATATATATACTTATGAATTGTAATCAGTTACTGATTACAAACTACATGAGAAAAATTTTAATCAGTATTATAATCTCTTAGATTACTCATTTTTGGTAACGTAATCTTACTTTTGGATTACATTTAGATTACTTTTGTGCTAACCCTTATTTGATGTCACATATATTTTAGGATAATCTTGTACTATTTTGACAGATACAAAGAAAAATATATATTCCAAAAAGATATATTATATTCACCAACAAGAGCCTCAACAGATTCTTTTTAAAGTGCAAAATCACATCTTATGATTTTCAAACATATTTACTTAAAATTAAGTAAATTTAGAAAACAGCAACATTATAAAAACAAATATTGAAAAACATGAAAATCACAGCAATATCACTGCTACATCAAATATTTAATCTATATTTTTTATATATTATTATTATTATTTTATATATATATTATTATTA
>RJVU01044706.1:6014450-6059214 GCA_003731715.1 Anabarilius grahami
ACCTATATTTTATTTATATTTCCCCCTCACCGCTTGAAAAACTCAAAGAATCACGAACGTATATAAGCGGCAGGTTTAGGAAAAAATATAAACGTTAAAAAAAATGAAAATTTAGGAGAATCAATGAATTGTGAACAACTAACTGCCATTGTGTAAATAATATGTAATCATGTAATCCATAATAAAGTAACTGTAGTCTGATTACGAGTATTTTAAAAAGTAATTTACTCTAATTACAAGTATTTTTTAATCTGATTATGTAATCCAGATTAGCCTACATGTAATCCGTTACTACCCAGCTCTTTATATATATATATAATTTTAGTTAATAGGACATTCACAAGATGGCTTTGAATTAGGGGTTTTAACCAACATACAAACCCACTCCTCAGAAACCTCATATATAAATATTTTTCTAAAAATGAAACAATAATATAAATTTCATGTTTTAATGTGGCTTTGTTTGTCATCTTCCCAAAATGTAGCCATGTCAAATTTTATGTCCGACTCTAGCTACTTTTTTTAAACGATCTTCTAGCTGTTGACATACCATTATTCCCATTTAATAATCAATCAATCGTTTTCGGCAGGTCATTTATTGGCTAACAGTATAGCTAAGCTCAAGGACGCAGGGATTGAACATCTGTCTGCATGGTGACGTCACGCGCCTCCCTTGCAATGTAGCGCTCAGCGCAGTTTCCATATTTATATGTCGCTGGCTCGTCATTTACTTGAAAGTCCTCTTTAATATTAAGCAGAGATATGAACACGTTTGCATGGCTTCACGGAGGTATGTACATGAACACCTAAATCCTAAAATGAACGTAGATAACAGATCAGTCTCATCCACCCTTGTGGGATGATGCAGTGATGATGAAGGGTATTAAACGGATGCTGCCCGCCGACGACAGTGGGATTAAATAATAATAACCTTATGAATGTTCTGCGTATTCTGCTACGATTCTGCTAGCGGATATTTCGGATCAATGATCTTTTTTTCTTCTAATGTTACATGCGAGGCATACATTTGAGCTCCATTTGCGAGTGTTGTCTAATGTTCGACGTTATTCTGTGTATACATTTCGAATAGGCCTGGCTGCCATCATGGTTTAACTGTTATGATTTTTTATGTTTTAGGTTACAGGGATGGAAAGCTGTATTTGATGCCTTGGATGTGCAGGCATTTTGAATGCATTACCTCAGGCTGTGTGCTTTGTCCATCAGGACACAGGCTTCCAGTATCAGCAGGCACATCGGATAAGGAAACATTCAGCGTTACCAGGATGAGATTCACATCTAAATAGGCCTTGAGTGTGCTTTTGAATAAATACACCTGTTGGCAGAATCTGATTTGTCTGGCCTGTGGTGCACAGACTATCAAGTCATGGAGAATATCCTAAATCTGATACAGGTTCAGCTGCTCATCAGGCGCAGAAGAATCTCTTTTTTGGCTCTCGCTGTACGTGTTCACAGTGGACCTTGATTTAATGTATTTCAATTAAGGCACGCGGTGAATGCCAAGAGCGGAGCCACGTATCCTTCAACAAATGTAAAGTTGCCTGTTTATGACTATTCTAATGGTGTTTTTTAAAATACATGTATATTCCACTCTTACTAGGCCTACTTACAATGTTCATACAATCAGAAGGGTAGATAGCTAAAGCCTTAACAAGGTCTTCAGTCATCTCTGTTTATATTGGCACACTTTTACATGGTCATGAAAGCATTCACAATTTTTTGGATTTCAAACAAAATATGGAATCTGAGCTGATGTTTTTTTTTTTTAATGTTCATTATCATGGTCAATGTATTTACAGTTCAATTACAGTTGTAAAAAATGTCTTCACCTCAACTACAACACTTCTATTATAATGCTTATAACAAATAAAGTATTTGCATGAATATTAAAACTGAGTGCTGTTTGAAACTGTTTAACACAGAATACTTAGATTCTCACTATCAGCTCAGCTTTATTGGAATCCTTGCAACATATTTCTCCATAGGCTGCTTCTGCTTTACTGATGTGTGAAATTTACTGCACAAGGAGTGATTTCATGTCAGCATACACCCATTAATTCATGAAAAGCTGTTTCTTTTTTTGCTGCTTATTATCAATTTTATTACAAACTATATATGACAAGTAAAGATAGTTAGGAAACATTACAGTACATAACTTATTGTCTAAAAAAATTACATTTCAATTATTGTCTTGATTGAAATTATGCATATTTTTACATTACCAAAGTTATTTTTTGTCTTAAAATATCATACAAGGCAAAGTGACGTGTATATTACAAAAACGTGCATTACAGACTGTTACAATGCTGCACAGAGGCGAATAAATGTATGCAGGAATTACAGTTGCAGAAATGTTATGATGAAATTAATGTTTGTAGGCTATATTAAAAATATAGAAACGTGAAATGAGTGAAAATACAAAATTACAAACAATAAATGAATGTCATGATCACTGCAGTTTAAGGCTGCTCTCATGCTGCATCAGAGTTGATTTAGAAAGTACTAAAGTAATGCAATACTTTTTTAGAGATAGTAATTAGTACAGTAATCTAATTACACTGTTGAAGATGTAATTAACTAGTAATTGATTACTTTTTAGAGTAGCATACCCAACACGTGGGTCAGAGCTGCCATATTTTAATAGGCCTACTACTTTATGCAGCGTGGCATAACAGAAAATACTGGAACTATACACTTCACTAGGCCTATTAATATACTGAAAATTAATTTACAGTGGGAAAAATGGACCCTATGTCTTGTTGCAAGCCAGTTTAGCAAAGCATGTGGCAGTCACTAAAGGGGTGGCTATATGGTTTGCTGGTGTTATCTGGTCTTGGTCAGGCTTTCATCTGGTCAGGCTAGGAGATGAGTGAAACCAGCTGAACACCAGCTTGACCAGGATGTGAGACCAGCTTGAAACCGCTGGAGACAATCTTAAACCAGCAAGACCATTTTAAACCAGCTAAGACCAGTAAATCAGCTGCAAGCAGTAATGTTGAATCAGCTAGCCTATGTGTTGCATTGTACAAAAACAATTATTTTAAAAATGCATCCTGTGACATTTCAATATCTTGTGCATCAATATCAGTTCACATAATGTATACATATACTAGTACACAGATTGTGCTCAGATGACAGACGCGTACAGATCGGTCTTCAGATTTATACGTCAAATGGACTCGCTCACTGTGGGAGAGTGAACGCGCCTTACGCGCTTGCACAGTGTCGGGCAAAATGGCGGACAAAACGCCAGGTGGGGCGCAGAAAGCCAACTCTAAGGTATTTCATGACTTTTCCACTTCATATCAGTATGTTAAAGCCGACCTTTCTTGTTTATGGCAAGAAAAGTGGAATAATATTGTGTTTGACTCAGTAGTGTGTCGCGCTGTGATACAAAAAAGGTCTATGGAGCTGCTCGGTTGTGATGCTAACACGCTAGCAGTGTAGTTAGCTAGAAACCGGCGGCTGCACAGATTTTTTTTTATAACACAAAACACCGGGCTAAAATCTGTTTTGCATATATGCTACATTTGACCCAGTTATGTTTTTTTATTCTCTTGACACCACCACAGATCATGAAATAAGTTAATGTGTGTTTATTGTGTGCTGACAGAGCTAACACGAACGTATCTTTACATTAGTTACTGTATTACATTGGTCTCTGGACGTTATACTCCTATATAGAGAAGATGGGCTTGATGTAGCGCTGTAAATATCTTATTTGCGTGTTCAAAGTTGTGCTAACTTGCTCCTTTTGCTTTGATGAGCTAGCATGATCATGTCCGTCTTTTCGATTTTACTAGCCACGTGAAAGAGTCCACAGAAAAGGGAGACACAGCTAATATAGTATCATAAACATATTTTCTGTACTTGTGTTATAGCCACACCAGCTCATCTGTCCTGGTGTTTTCAGTGATAGGTTATTACTGCAAAGTGCACATCTTTATGCATGGCAAACCGTTACATCTTTACTTCACAGAAGCTAAACAAACCATTACTGAAGATAGATACATTCATTTTTTCCTTCCTGTTTTTCCTTTCTCTTGTGCGGTTTTGTTTTTATGCGTTTTGGACCATATAGGAGGAATGCATTATTTTTCCCCTAGGCATTAAAACTATAGGTCTGTGTATTCAGGAAGGGGATGTAATGTATGTCTTGTATAATTAATTAAATCCTTTTTTATATATATTTTCATGCAGGCTTTATTGGAAAGTAAGTTAAAGGCCTTTAGTATCGGCAAGATGGCGGTTGCTAAAAGAACACTAAGTAAGAAAGAGCAGGATGAACTCAAGAAGAAGGTAAGTAGATGAGGTCCTATACCAGACTGATACCACACATGAAAGGGTTAGTTCACCCAAAAATGAAAATTGTCATTAATTACTAACCCTCATGTCGTTCCAAACCCATAAGACTTTCATTCATCTTCGGAACACAAATGAAGATCTTTTTGATGAAATCTGAGAGATTTCTGTTACTCCACTGACTGCCTTCACAACTAGAATCAAGCGGTTTAGTCCAAATTTTCTCAAGAGGCTCGATCGCTTTTTATGATGAACATATTTAATTTAGGCTGAACCTAAATGACGCATGAGAACAAACCTCTTCCGGAAGCTCAAACGTGCTGCATAACCAATGAGGTTCATTTTTGTGTGTTACACAGCACGTTTGAGCTTCTGGAAGTGGTTTGTTCTCGTGTGTCTTTCAGGTTCGGTTGAGCATCTGTTTATGTTCGCTGAACAAGATATATGTGAGTAAAAGCCTAAATTAAATCTGTTTATCATAAAAAGTGATTCTCTTCATCAATAATATCTTAATTTGTGTTCCGAAGATGAACGAAGGTCTTGCGGGTTTGAAACGACACAAGGGTGAGTAATAAATGACAGAATTTTCATTTTGGGGTGAAATAACCCTTTAAATGACTGAGGATCACACACTACTAGACTTTAAGTCATTCTGAAAACTACAAACTCAGACATAAATGTGCAGCTCATTGCTAGGAGATGCATGTCAATTGAAAACAATATGTGTTCTAAAATCGGCTCAAAATATCAACCATTCCTCTGAATGGATGGATTCATAGTCTAAAGCTTAAAAATCAGCCTGTGCCCATCATATACTGTGACTTTCTGTGAAATCTGTCAACTCTGACTGCCCAAAACCTGCAGACTGGCTGACTTTTGGCAACTACTGTGTTTTTTTGGGGGGGTTTTCTTTAAATAAAGTGTCACTATGATTTTATCCAGTCATAGAATCAAATATGTTTGAAAGAGGCACATGTTTCTTTGTAATTTTTTTCTTTTTTCCCCCAGACCGACCTGAAAGTGTGTGTGAATCTCAGTCATTTTCTGTATGATTTCTCTGCCTAGTATTTCATAATCTGTTCAGATTTTTGTGTATTCCAGTCTTAAAGGGTTAGTTCACCCTAAAATGAAAGTTAAGTCATCATTTACTCAACCAGGTGTTGTTCTAATCATGCAGTATGCCTTTCTTTATATTATGGACCAAAAAAGTCCTGCTCGCACTCATCCGTGTAATGGCAGTGAATAGCGACCAGCATCAAGATTTTTAAAAAGACGCAACAGAATGGTCCTATGCGACGTGTCGTATATTCCAAGTGTTCTGGGGGTATACGAATGGGTTTGGTAAAAAAAAAAACGTAATGTATTATTTAACGAAAATCCTGACTTTGGCCAACTTCCAACTTGTACGGTTTTTCTTGGTGAGACATTGTGCACTGCAGTGGTAAAGTCTCACAAATGCACACGTCGTATAACCATGCAGAGAAGACCAACAGCCCTATCGTATACCCCAGAACACTTGGAATATATGACATGTCACATGAGATCATACTGATCGCTATTCACTGTCATTAGATGGATGTTGAGTGGGACATTTCTTAAAAATATCCTTTTTGTTGTTCGAAAATTAAAGAAAGGGCATACCGCATTAAAAGAACACCAGAGTGACTACATGATGACTTAATTTTCATTTTAGGGTGAATTATTCCTTTTTAAGATGCAAAATTCAGTATTGATTGACATTTTATTGATCCCCTACACATAATTAAACTGAATTGCAAATATGCTTCCCTGTCTAGTCATTCTTCAGTCACTCTTCATTACTCTGTGGCTCTTACTTTTAGTGTATCAGCTTATAACTTTTCACTAAATTGTTAGAATTTCACTGCATTTTAGTCAGTTATCTTGTTCATAGTTACAATAGCACAATTGAGAGTATATATTACAAATAGACCAAAACATATAAACATGGGTAACTGTTACATCCCCATTAATCTCACAAGTTTTATGACATAAGTTTAGCATTATTCCACTTCTGCAATCTGTGATTTTTTTTTTTTTTTTTGTCAGGAGGATGAAAGGGCAGCTGCTGAGATCTATGAAGAATTTCTTGCTGCCTTTGAGGGAGGTGAAGGAAAAGTGAAGACTTTTGTACGTGGTGGGATTGCTAATGCCACTAAAGGTAGGATTATCATGTGAATGTTGCTGTATGTTGGCAAATATTTGTATATACTTTCTTCTTAATTGTCCCTGCTTTAAAATGTGTTACATATCCATTACAGAGGAAGCAGCAGTCGATGAAAAGAAAGGAAAGCTCTACAAACCGAAGTCAAGAATTATGGAGGCTAAAAGTTTTTTACCTTTGGATACTCCACCACAGTTTTTAGCAATAGATAAACGCAATGTGAGTTTTTTGTCATTTATTTTCATTTGACCTTACTTTAAAAAATCTATTTTGTGTTATTACCCATTCTTTTTCTATTATATTACCTAGGCATCGAAGAAGGGAGATAAAGAAAAGAAAAAGAGCAACCTTGAACTTTTCAAAGAAGAACTGAAACAGTAGATGTTCTATTTATTATTATTTAACAAATGACAGTACCTTTAATTTGATGATCTCAAAAGCAATCCTCCATTGTTTTTGAAGGATTCAGGAGGAGCGCGATGAGCGGCACAGATTGAAGGGCCGAGTCAGTCGTTTTGAGCCTCTTCCTACAACGGAAGGAAGGCGATCCTGTAAGTTCTTTCTTCATGTTTCTTTTCCCCCCACCAAAACAGTCAGTTTCACCTTATGTTCACTCATGGAGTCAGACCCAGTCAAGTTTGTGCCCCTCCCACACGTCTTGGCCACTGCCACAATTCAGCAGTGTATACGCTTTCAAATTCAGGAAACAAAATTCACACTGCTTTTCTTCTGCTTTTAGCGGATGGTTCTTCACGAAGAAACCGTCCGTCCAGTGGTAATTTTGTTTTATATACTGTGTAATGCAATGGCCATTTTGCTGTTTATGTATCCCATCATGGAAGAAGAGGTGGTAAAATGTCAGTTGTTATTCAAAGCTTTTGGTTTGTTTTTTTCCAGTCTTGGATGATTCAGCTCCTGGCTCACATGACGTTGGTGATCCGACAACTACAAATCTTTATTTGGGGAACATAAATCCTCAGGTAACTTTTTTTTTTTTTACCACTGGTAATTGTGTTAGGTAACGTCTCAAACCCACAATTTTCAATTTTAAAACTGCTCTTTCACCCTCCAGATGAACGAGGAGATGCTCTGTCAGGAATTCGGTCGTTATGGTCCATTAGCTAGTGTGAAAATTATGTGGCCCAGGACTGATGAGGAGAGGGCCAGAGAAAGGAATTGTGGTTTTGTAGCCTTCATGACGAGAAGAGATGCTGAACGTGCGCTTAAACATTTAAATGGTAAATATATTCTTGTTCAGATCTATTGGTGGTCGACGAATATAACATGATAATAAATTGACTGATATTTTGCTTCTTTTTTTTTTTCACATCGCAAATATGTTTTTATTTGACCTATAAGTGATAGAGAACCCAGCACCTAAGCACAGCAGAAGCTCCCATTCTTCAACATTAGTTTATTGGCATTGTTTAACAGTTCTGTCTAATAATTGAAAGTAATTTTTTATATATATTTTTTACAATATTCAAATTATTTGTTTCTAATAGTTTTTGAAATAAATGTCAAATAGCTATAAATTTAATTTAAGAAATTGTTATGCATGTGTTATTTACTATCTTTAAATAGTGTAATATCATATAAGCTTTATATCAGCCTTCTGCCACCTTGCTTTCTAAAGCCACTTTTCCACCGTCGGGCCAAACCATTCCATTCCGTGCCTATCCGGCCTAGCTGGTACGGATATGGTTTCATTTTTCACTGTGAGGGCTGATAATGGAGCTCTTTGGAATGTAATACAAATGCATCAGTTGTTGCCTTGGTAACACAAGAGTTTACAGACGATATGAGATGTAAATTGCAACCGTGTTATGAAGGATGATTGGATATTTCTATTATTAACTTGTTTACTTTGCTCAAATAGAGCACTTGGCCAACTACCAAGAAACTGATAGCCAGGCAACATACAAGTGACCAATCCTGAGTGTCAACGTAACTACACGCATTCCACCAGCATGGTTAGCCAACCGAGAATTCCAGGCCAAGAAATCGTGTTGTCGTGTGTGTGTTAGGGGTGAAACAATATATCGTGTCACAATATATTGCAATACAAAAATGCAACAATATGTATCGTGCATAGTGACAATATATATATTGTGTATAGTTCACCCAAAATTACTGTGTGAGTAAAAAAATTCAAGTTTACAGAGTTTTAGTGTCAGTACTACATTAAACTACTACATATAACGTTGAATATAATGTATAATAATGCAATGGGGGAATATTTGTGGGTCCTGATAATGCCAAATGTCTTGTTACCAGTAAAATGTGGCCTACGTTATTTTATTTTAAATATATCTAGTCAGTGACAGAGAGCAAGCATATTAGTCTAAAATAAGTATTTTCAGCTTCAGAATCGTGAATATTTTTATTCTGGAGTCACCATTGTCCTGTGGATTGGGTTGCCAGCACCAAATCCAAGCCTAATCATTTTCACCCCCAATGTAATACCAAATGCAGCATTTTAATCAACAGTACATTTTTTGTTAACCTTTTATCGTATGTCTTGTAGTATCGCAATAATATCGTATTGTGAGGTCAGTATCGTGATATATTTCGAATTGTGAGCTGAGGGTGTCGTTACACCCCTAATAACCGTTCCTTACCGCTCTTAGAACCGTTCAGCCCGACAGTAGAAAAGTGGCTTAAGATATCGGCCATGAAAAAAATCAGTCAACCTCTAAAATCTATGCATTCTTTAGAATCACTTTGTGTTAGTGTTCACATACTCAGATACAAATGTATAGTATAAATCCAATGTAAGTCGCTTTGGATAAAAGCGTCTGCCAAATGCATAAATGTAAATGTGTTTGTTTCCCTCTTGAAACCAATGAATAATTTTGTAAATGCTGTCCATTTCAGGCAAAATGATAATGAATTTTGAAATGAAACTGGGATGGGGCAAAGGTGTACCAATTCCTCCTCACCCAATATACATTCCACCTTCAATGATGGAGCACACTCTCCCACCACCACCCTCTGGACTGCCCTTCAATGCCCAGCCCAAAGAGAGGCTGAAGAACCCCAACGCTCAAATGCCTCCCCCTCCAAAGTGCAAAGAGGAGTTTGAGAAGGTAACTTGGCATACGTGGGACAAAAAGATTTTGGTTAGCAAGGTCATAAATGTAGTTAGGGTAAATGACTTTCTTAGTAATGTTTGGTTATATGCATTTTATTTGTGTGTGTGGAAGAGGTGCAGACTTTTTTCGTCTTGCTCTTTTTTGCCCATAGAATTGTGCAATTTGACTAAATTAGCAATTTTTGTAAATAATCCTATATATTACATATGTACCATGCTGGTTGTACCGGTAAGTGTTTTGGACTGTAGATTACTCATTGCACAAGACATTTTATAGGTTTTGAATGCAAATTAAGATAAAACTGTACTCCTTTGATATTGTCTGTTTGAAAGAAATGTAAAGAGACTTTTAAAAATATATTATGGATGCAGATTGTGTATGATTTCACTGCCTCTTTCTCTAAGGAATGTGTTCAGTCAAGTTTTAAAACTGACACCGTAGAACACATTTGTTGTTGTAGGAGTATATGTTGCATTTAGTGTTATGCCTGTTTCTTTTTAACAATACTCACATATATTCTATGTTTATTATCTGATGTGACTTCATATCCAGACTCTGTCGCAAGCCATAGTCAAAGTGGTTATCCCAACAGAAAGGTACATGTTTTTCTTTTTTTCCAAATTCTAATGAAATGTAGAGAACTTATCCCATCTCTGTAGTTTGAAAGATTGGCCATATCCATGCTACCAGAGGCTGGTTTGAGTGAGCAATAGTTGAGGCCTTGCATGAAAATCTGGAGCAGCAACTAACAATACAAGTCACACACATGCATTACATTTCTCTACAAAGTGTTTGCATCATACTGCTCAGACGATGAAGTTCATATTAGTAGAGTACTGTGGGACACAAATTTCTGGTCAGAAGTTTGAGGTCAGTATATTTTTTTTGAAAGAATAAAATACTTTTATTCAGCAAGGACTTAAATTGGTTAATAGTGATAAAGTTAGAGATTTCTATTTCGAAAAAATGCTGGGTTTTTTTACTTTCTAGTTGTCAGAGAATCCTAAAGAAAATGTGGTTTCCACTAAAATATTAAGCAGCACAACTGTTTTTTATTCTTGAGCAGCAAATCCACATAAGGATCATGTGACACTGAAAATTGCAGTAATGGCTGCTGAAAATTCAGCTTTGCCATCACAGGAATAAATTACATTTTAAAATATATTAAGATAGAAAGTTATTTGAAATTGTATTATTTCACACAATGTTACTTTTATACTATATTTTATCAAATAAAAACAGCATTGGTGAGCATAAGAGACTTCTTTCAACACTGAAAAATCTTACCAGCCCCAAACTTTTGAACAGTAGTGTACATTATGTATTGATGCTGTTTGGTGTTTGTAGAGCCTCGTTTTTAGACAAAACTATTGTAGATGTCAGCGTTACAGCATGCTTGACAGGTTGTTCCACTAGTTTTTGAGAGAGTGGTTCAGGTTTAATCAGACATACTACATCAGATGTGATTCATTACAGCACTACTAATTTAACAACTAAAACACTACACAATATACATTCACCTAGTGTCAGTTACACAAAAAAAACAGCCCTCTGGCTATTGCTCACTTCAACTGCCCCAGTAGCATGGCACAAAAGCGACACCCAATCCCCATAGTCTCAGTGACCTTTGACATTGGCCTTGGTGAGCAGCACAAGTTGAACTGTCTGCAGCAGCGAGGGACCAGAAAAGCGTCACAGGATGGATTGGGGAAAGTATACAGAATGATTGCCTGACATTGGTATGATCGGCTCCAATACTTGTGATTTGTGTTTCAGTACATTTGAAAAACATCATCTGTTGATTTTATCGGACACTTCACGAGCCAGTCAGGAAGCCAATTGTTGTCCCTATCCCTTAACTGACTCTAGAAGTGCTTACATGATTTTGTCCCTCTCCATCCACACTTGTCTATATTCAATAAGCAAGAAAAATCACTGTCACTCGGCCTCACATTTAGTATTTCAGTAGCACGTCCAGTTATAAGTTACAAGGGCAGAATGCTATGGCTGAGACTCAGATGTAGATGTAGAGAGGATTTAAATGTTTTGATTGTTACAAGCTGTCACACTGCCAGTCAGTTTTAAATCTTAAAAGCTCAAACATGTCAATTGACTCATGGATAGTAAGTGCAAGGATGTTGCATTTCATCAAATGTCATAATTTAGCAGTAGTAGTTGTTTAGGTGTGGCTGTTGATGGCGCTGAATCTGTTTCGCTTTAACTGTGTTTTTCTCGTAGGAATTTGCTCTCTCTCATCCATCGAATGATCGAATTTGTGGTGCGTGAGGGTCCTATGTTTGAAGCCATGATCATGAACAGAGAAATCAATAATCCGCTCTACAGGTGAGTGCATTTTAATGAATGAGACTTTCTTTTTTGACTCCAAGCATTTAAAGTTGACATGAAATTAAAATTCACTCTATCCATTTCCCAAATGCATGTTTAAAAAAACAATAACCTCATAATTTTAAATTAAAATGTTATAACTGGATCTTCCATTGAAATGACAGACTTCTCCAATCATTTAGTCTGCTTGAACTTCGCCCCTTTCTTACAATTGACTGCACTCTCGTATTCACATCTGCCTCCATCCAAACTACAGCCAATGGATAGAAGTCCCCACCCTACTTTTTTTTTTTTCTTCAATAATTCAATGTTTCAGTCAGATGTATATCACAATATGGAAGTAAAGATCTGTCACTACTTCACTTTCATTGCGACTTGAAGGTTCTTATGACATTGTCTTAAGTGATTTAAGTCGAACATTAGTGATTTTTACAATTTTACTTGTCTTGATTGTGTATTCTGAGAATGGACTCATCAAAAAAAAAAATATTTGTATTAATTCAACAGATTTTTATTTGAAAATCAAAGTCCAGCTCATGTCTATTACCGGTGGAAGTTATACACCATATTACAGGTTAGTCTTATTTATTTTCATTCTTTTGTCAAAAACGTATTGAAATGTGTCCAGACGTAAAAAAAAATTTAATCTCCACTCGTAGGGCGATTCTCCAACAAAATGGAAAACGGAAGACTTCAGAATGTTTAAGAACGGTTCTTTCTGGCGGCCGCCACCTCTCAACCCATATTTACATGGCACTCCTGAAGACGAGGAACGCGATGATGACGATGAAGAAGAAAGTGGCAAGAAGGGCACCTTGAAAGACGAGTATGTCTATGTATCGAAATCTGTCTTAATGATTTCTATGGAGATATTGAATTCTAGAATGGTGCTACCAGGCTTTTCAGTATTGTTTGTTATGTGTACTTAATATTCTCATCTGCTGCAGTGAGAGGGATAAACTGGAGGAGTTACTCCGAGGTCTCACGCCGAGGAAGAGCGACATAGCTGATGCCATGTTTTTCTGCCTCACTCATGCTGATGCAGCTGAGGAAATAGTGGAATGCATTGCTGAGTCTCTGTCCATACTTAAAACACCTCTGCCAAAGAAGGTTACTTATACTGCACAATTAAGATTGACAATGATTATGATTGATTTTTGTATGTTTCATTCATTACTTTTGTTTACATCTGCATTTCTCTCCTCCCTCAGATTGCAAGGTTATATTTGGTGTCGGATGTACTGTATAACTCGTCAGCAAAAGTTGCTAATGCCTCCTATTACAGAAAATTGTAAGTTTTACAATTATTTTATATACAATTAATCAAGGTATTATTTCTCGTTTGTCCTTTTTTTTCATGTGTTTGTCTTTTATTCTTTTACAGCTTTGAAACAAAACTTTGTCAGATATTTTCTGACCTAAATGCCACTTATAAGACAATACAGGGCCATTTACAATCAGAGAATTTCAAGGTGCGCCATCCGGCTCTCTCATTTTTAACCCACCATGGTTTTATAACAAAGTTAACTCTCTGGATTTGATGTTTCTCAATTTTGGTCTTCACAGCAACGAGTAATGTCCTGTTTCCGTGCGTGGGAAGACTGGGCTGTGTATCCTGATCCGTTCCTGATTAAGCTTCAAAACATTTTCCTGGGACTCGTCAGTCTCGATCCTGAAAAGGAGACTGAAGAGCTGGTGCCAGAGGTTAGCTTGGTAGAGATTATCATTCATAGATTGTCAGTGGTAAGATTTGAGTTGATTCACAGCTTGTCTCAAGATGGACTGAATGATTGGATGTTTATTGCATTTTCACTTAGATACCAGAAAGGACTGAGGACATTGATGGTGCTCCTATTGTGGAGGAGGAGCTGGATGGCGCTCCTTTGGATGATGTTGACGGCATGCCTATCGATGGAGCGCCAATTGATGGAGCACCACTCGATGACCTGGATGGAATGCCCATCAAGGGATCAGATGATGATCTGGATGGTATTCCTTGTAAGAATGCTGACAACATTGTTTTTTGTTTTTTTTACGTTTCATAGACTCAACTCCCACTTAGTACCCTACTTGGTACACTTAACACATCACTCTATTCAAAGTTCTAAAAGAAAATACTTTTCATTTACATTAGAATTGCTAAATGTGATGGCAAATGTTATTTGTTTTGGAATATTTTAAGTGCTGTTTTTTTTTTTTTCCTTCTTCTTCTTTAGTTGATCAAAAACCAGGTTTTAAGGTCGCTCCTTCAAAATGGGAGGCAGTGGATGGTGCTGCTTTGGAAGCTCAAGGTTAGTCCAGATGACATTTATCACATTATCTAAACCTTAGTTTCCTCATCATGTACACATCATAAAATTGATTTTTATCTGTTTTTAGCTGTAACCACGTCAAAATGGGAAATCTTTGATCTGCCAGAAGAATCTGACAAAAGTAAAACAAGGTAAGTATTTCTAGTTCTACTAGGCTTGGAAAACTTGATTATTAAATCAATGTTAAAGGATATGCAAACATCTTAGAAAGTTCTATTCTTATATATATATATATTTTTTTTTTGTTAAGCTCCGCTCTAAAATATTTAATCTCTATAAAATTATTTTTTAAAATGTCTTGTAGTAATCACAAAACTGGAAAAATGACTGAGGTGTGGAAACACTAAATTTCATGCCATTTTGATCTCATTTTCACTTTCTTTTAATAGTTCATCACGAGAAACTGAAAGTAAAGACTCTCTCAGAAGTTCCAGTGCTGCAGAGCAGCAGTCCTACAGTAATCCAGTTAGAGAAGAATATGATTCAAAGTCTGCAAAATTTTTTGAGATGAGCGAAGAGAAACGTGCCAAACTACGAGAAATTGAGGTATGCCTAAATGCTAATAAGTGTACTAAACATAATGTTTCACATTCTTGAAGCTGTTTAGAGATCTCAGTCATGTTTTTCTTTGTCTGTGTTACAGCTTAAAGTCATGAAGTTTCAAGACGAGCTTGAATCTGGAAAAAGACCCAAAAAATCTGGACAGAGTATTCAAGAGCAAGTAGAGCTTTACCGGGACAAGTTACTACAGCGGGTTAGTATCAGCTTAATTGTTTTTGACATTCCTTTTAGTGCTTCTATTTTGTTTGAAACCACTATTTTTTTGGACATTGTTCAGGAGAAGGAGAAAGAGACGGAGAAAGACAAAGAGAAAGAGAAAGAAAAAGAAAGAAAAGAGAAAGATAAAGATAAATCTGATGTTTCCCACAAAGAGAAGGACAAAGATGAATCCACACCAGGCAGAAAAGAAAAGTAAGATACCTGCATAAGACCCTGAAACGCCTTCAGCAAATGAGTGAATGTCTTTCAGAAATGGAGAACTCTGAATGCATTTAAGATTGTGTGTTTATTTACAGAAAACGGAGGCACAGTCCCTCCCCCAGCCCCACCCGAAGTAGCAGCAGTAGGCGCGGCAGGTCGCCCTCACCACGATCAGAGCGCTCTGATAGATCCTATACAAAAGACAGCTCTAGATCTTCTTACAAAGACTCTCCAAGAGATAGTAACCGCAAGTCTTCTAAAAGGTAAACTAATGATTTCATCCCTTCATCGCAGCATAAAACTCCTGTGGGTTAAGTTGGGT
Organism: Anabarilius grahami; assembly: GCA_003731715.1. Lineage (NCBI taxonomy): Eukaryota > Metazoa > Chordata > Actinopteri > Cypriniformes > Xenocyprididae > Anabarilius > Anabarilius grahami. The sequence continues at coordinate 6,030,009 of RJVU01044706.1, forward strand.
TGTTTTGTCTTTGTCAGTACATGCATGTTTATGTAACTAATCTCTCATTTTTAAAAATTATTTTAGGTCTCCTTCACCCCCAAGAACACCTAAGAGGTCGCGTAGGTCCAGATCAAGAACACCCAAAAAATCTTCAAAGAAATCCAGATCTCGGTCACGATCGCCTCACCGTTCTCACAAGAAATCCAAAAAAAGCAAACACTGAGACTTCTGGCTATTATGAAATATGCCTGGTTTGTCTTTTGTGCCTCAAATTTGTCCTGTAAATCAGTGTGAGGGACATTCCCTCTTTAACCCATCCTTGTTTTGAAGCTCACTCACATTGGCACAAGAACAGTGTTCAAGGGTCATCTAATGGGTGTTTTATAATGTCATTTAGGAGCTTCCTTTGATGTTCCAAATGTCCGAAAACAAAATAACAGCAGTGGTTGGGGCAATCTTTCTTCAACATAAAAACTATTGTCTTATTCTTTTTTTTTTTTTCTTATTCTTTTTTTTTTGTCATTGTTTTTAGATCCCTTGAAACTGACTTAAATTAAAATAGTGTAAGTTTCAGTTGTATAGATGTTTGCTTTTCAATAAAGACAATTTATGTGACTTCTCTCTGAAATGCCTTTAGTATTTTGCTCTTGCATACTTACCAAATAAACATCCCCCGGTTTCACAGACAAGGCTTAAGCTAGTCCCAGACTAAAATGCATGTTTTAGCTGCTTTAACTGAAAACAACTTACACTGACATATCTTAAAATCTGTCAGTGCCATTGTTTTGTCTCAAGATGCACACCAGTAATGTTTTTTTCTAGGGCACGTTTATAAAAGATACTTAAATGTCCTAATTGAACTAAGGAAATAACGAACCAATATAAGCTATTTTATAAACATTTAATTCTAAACCAGGGATTTTACATTTTTTAGTTGACCAAATAAGGTCAGTGTTGCTCAAGGGGGAAAAATTATATATATATATATTTTTTTATACAAACACCCAATTTATACTTACAAATATGGGTAAAAAATTTAGTTTTTATTAAATTTGTATGTTTTACTCACTATAGTTCTCTACTGTTAGATTTTAAATCTTTTTTTATTCTAAAGTAGAGTTTGTTTTATTTCTATTTAATTTTAATTAATTTTTCTTTATTTGAATCAATGAATCCATATTTTAATCATTTTTTTATTTCATTAGGTTAAATTAATCGTATTTATTTATTTTTATTCTTTTTGTTTGTTTCCACGGATCCCCCTAGCACTCCTTTGTGGATCATGAAATGACTTCACGGCGCTTGCGCCTTGTAACTAACTAGGAAGTGAACACACGTTGTTCTCGCGACATTTCCGCAGGTACGCAAACAAGGAAGAATCTTTTAGTCGATGTTTGGTAATTCACGAAAATGAGTGCAATTAAGTCCTGCGGGATTTTGATGAGCTTTTGCTGCATACTAACGAGCACCTGTGCATCTTCCGAAGTCTTCGATGGTGTTTTGGGAAGCACGACGTCTTGTCATAAAACATGTCAGATGACTTACAGTTTACACACTTATCCACGGGTGAGTGCGAGTGCAACCAGTTTCGACTTGTTTACAAACAAAGAAACGCAATTAAGATTTTTCAGCCATTCTTTAGTTTGTCTTATTAGGAGCTTTCGCGTTGTTGCTTATGTTTGTAACGTTGAATCATTTGCAAAGCATTTCTAAGCGGAAATGGACTATTTTCTTATTTGGCCTGTTTGTTTTGGTCTAGGAGGAGGCGCTGTACGCCTGTCAGAGGGGATGTCGCCTCTTCTCCATCTGTCAGTTTGTGGGTGACAGCAAGGATCTCAACGAAACCAAATCTGAATGCGAGTCAGGTAATATTAAAGTATTGTCTAACTGAATCCTTACAGCATTCGCTTTGCTCCATGTTGATAACAGTGTATTTGTTATATAACCAGTTGTGTTTGACTTTCTGCAGCCTGTCGTGAAGCCTACACCCAGTCAGATGAGCAGTACGCGTGCATTCTAGGATGCCAGAGTCAACAGCCATTTGCAGAACAAAGAATGGAGCAGGTGTGAAGAACATATGTGAATAATTGCTTTCCATTATCAATTCTAATCGCATGTCACCAGGGTGTTCATCACTATATGTTTCTTTTGTTTAGTTGTTGACGATGATGCCCAGAATCCATCTCCTTTACCCGCTGACTTTGGTGAGGGGTTTCTGGGAAGACATGATGAACCAAGCCCACAGCTTCATCACCTCATCCTGGACATTTTATCTCCAGGCAGATGATGGCAAAGTAGTCATTTTCCAGGTAATTTGGTGATAATGTTATATGAAACTTTTTATTATTATTATTATTAGACTGCCTCCATGAGAGGGGAAAAAAAATCATACTATATTTTTGTTTTATATTTGTATTGAAATGGGGAAAATATATGTGAATTTGATTTTAAAATGTACATTTTAATATACTTGAATATAATGTTCCGCTTTAGCCACCAGCCTCCAATCTCCAAATTAGATTTTTGGTCCTTCATAGTAAAATGTTTGGGCACCTCTGGTAATTTTCTCTTTCTCTCTTTTCTAGTCTGAGCCACAAGTTCAGTTCATCTCCCAGTTTGATTTCCAGAGAGACGAGTCCGAAGAGTCACAGAGCACTTGTGAGCAATTTGCATAATACACTTATGCTTTCCTCTCTGATTAATAAGCAAGATTTGGAAAGTGTCACACTTCATGTTTTTTAGACTTAATTATCATAATATTATACTTTAAAGTCGCAATGTAACTGAATTGGCATATTTTTTTCTTCTGTATTGTGACCATAGTTGCCAGGGTCGCGGTTTTCCCACACAATTGGGCTATTTTGAAAATGCGGTCCCGGGTGTTGCGTTTTTTAGGGCTACTTTTATAATGTACCGCAGCCGCCAAAAAGTTTATCTGTAGACAAAGGAAATTAAAATTGATCCTTTTACTAATGTGTGGTATACTTTAAATGATACCTGGCAACCTAAGGACGGAGGAGAGACGATATTGGGGCATGGCACGTTTAATATCACAACAAACTATTACGTGAGTTTCACCAACAGCAAAGATTCCAAGGCTTTCACACAGCAGAAATGAACGCGACAACAGCCAGTCAAAGCACGTCGCTTACAAGTCAGCATGTTTTGCGTGTCTCTGTGTGAATGAATGGCGTATTTTGTCTTCTACACATACTCAAACACCCATTATGCTTACAGTGTTTTCAACATCTGTCTTATCAATATGAGGACGTGAACGTTATCTCCAGAACTGCTCTGAGGCACTTCAGAGATTTTCACCGATTAATTTGGGAAAAACTTCACAACAAGCCGCCAAAATAAAAGTTTGCTTTAACTTGGAAGAAATTTTAACAGAAATATATTACTATGATATAGTAAAATATACTGCTCAAAGTAATAATAATATTACCATTGTTCGTAAGGAATATCATACAACCAAGATATTTTTCATCCATGTTTTAATATTAAACAGATTTGTCGTGCAGCATCTTATTTGACAAAAAATAAAAATGCTATGTTTTGTTGTAAATTAATTGTTAGATTTTCATTTAAGGTAATTAATTGATAATTAATTGTTACAGTTTTATTAATTCATTTCATTAAACACTATTGTTCATGATAAATTTGTATTAAATCATAAAACACAGGGAAAATGTAATAGATTTAATGGGACCATAAATTAAAAGACCGCTTAATGCAGTTTAATTGTGAACAAACAAGTTTACATTCATTCTCAAGGTCTAACAAACATGTGAATAGCATATCCTTCCTCATTAATGGTAAATTAATATACTGATAAATATCTATATCACATGATATGGAAAAATAATATTGTCAAAATATTTCTGGTCATATTGCCCAGCCCTAATTTAAAAATGTATCTTGAAAAATGCTGAAAATTAAAACCAAATTAAGAGTACAAGAAAAATTAATATTAAGTGAATGGAGAGGAATAAAATACAGATGAAACGATGTGCACATGCTACATATAAACAAGTCTAGCTAAAATTATCAAAATAAGATTTAAAACAATAAATAAATATATTTTACTAAGGTGCATTATGGGAATAACGCAGCTGTCAGCTATGATTAGATGGGGCAGGGGGAAATTGGGCTATTTTTCCTTTGTTTTGGGTGGGTTTTGAGTAAGCTTTGGGCTGGAAATCTTTCTGGGACCTGGCAACCCTGATTGTGACGTACATCTGAGTGAAATAGATTTTCTGAAAAGAAAAAATGTACGGTGGTTATATGCATCAATTGTTACTTGGAGCCAGATCTGAATGCGAGATCGCAGTCGATTGTAAGAAAGGGGCGGAGTTTAAGCAGACTAAATAATTGAGGATATGTAATATGAAACAGAAAGAATTTCATAATACCATAACCGGAAGATCCAGTTATAACATTTTAATGAATGATTATGAGGTCCAAAATAAAATTTAAAAAAACGAAACCTGATTTTTGAAACCTCTTAGAAAATGTTGCAGTTCTGTTTGAAGCTGCTAGTGTCTCAGAAATTACAGACTACACTATTAAGATGTGATGTAATGATGTGTGTAAATGTACTGACACTCATGATTGGCCAGCAAAGGCCCTGACTTAAACTTGTCACTTTCCACATCTGCTTCGATGCATCCTTTTCTTAACCCTATAAAGCAACATTTTGAAGGCCTCTGAATTATCAATGTGATCAACTTGTTGCACACAAATCTACTACATGCCTTCTGTTGTCTGATTGATAGATACTTTATTAGCAAGTAAAAAGGCTTTTTTTTTTATAAGTCTAATAATATCCCCCTCAGGTCATGGAACATGCATCTTTTTTTTTCTGTGAAATTTTGTATGATTTTTATAAAGTTAACCTAAGTATACTTTTATATTAGTAATATTTCAAGATTAACATTTACTGGACTGAAGCAACTTGAGGGCCGTTTACACGACACCGTCTTCAACTAAAAGCGGAAAACTTTTTGTGTGTTTTGGCCGCTCATTTACACGACAACAGCGTTTTGAGCAGCGTTTTGAGGGCCTGAAAATGCAAACTTTTGAAATCGGGTTTCAAAGTGCACGGTTTTGAAAACAATACCTTTTATTGTTTCTTTGTAAACTTTGTGAAAACGGTGACGTCATGCGCATGTGTATTACATGTTCAGTCTGTTGGGGCGTAGTTTTTCTTTACAAAGTGACATCAGGAACTTCTGGCCATTTTTAGTAGTTTCCGCGGATCCGTGTGTACGGGGATCGTTGTCGTCTGTACATGAAAAACAAAGGAAAATCTTTTCAGTTTTTAGTAGATCGTTGTGTAAACGTACTCTTAGCTTTTTTAGAAAAATAATGTTAAGGTGTATGCATCAAATATGATACAAGAGACATTTGAGGTGTTTATTTCTCAAGTATGAGCTTCGTTTTCTCCTGTATTCAAATATTTATGTGCTAAAAGCCTGCTGTATCAAATTTGATACTCAACAAAAACACATGCAAGTCTAAAGTTTCAGTAAACTGTTCCACTTTAAAACTTTAGATTTTTCTGTCTATTATTTAATATGTCAGGCTTTACAGTGTTAATAAAAGTCTCAAGATCACAATACTAATATAGGGCCCCTTGTGTTTTTAATAGTTGTAGATCAAGGAATGAAAAGTCCCATTTATAAAGACTACCCAAGGAGCTTCATTCAGGAAAGAGACAGAGACATGTTCATTGATAGAAGCAACTCTGAGGACGATTACAACCTCTTCAACTGTCTCTCAAGGTTGGGCACATCTTGATCTTGATCTCTTATTATCTGTTGACCTTGCTGAATATAAACCATCATGATCTTGTTGTACTGGTAGGAACCCATGGTTGCCAAGCTGGATCCTGACCACCACTCTGGTTCTGTCTGTCTTTGTTCTGATCTGGATCTGTTGTGCCACAGTGTCCACTGCTGTTGAGCAGTATGTCCCTGCTGAGGTAAACTACTTCGCATTTAGCGAACTTCATGTTTCTTAGCCAATTACTTTTAACCAACTGTTCAACAAATTCTCCTCCTTTTAACAGAAGCTAAGCATAAATGGGGATATGGAGTACATGAAGGACAAGAAACTGACCCCTTATCTGCAGTCTTCTCTAGTGATCATCAGATCTCCTGGGGTGGAGGAGCAGGAAGCGGGACCCCTTCCATCAAAGGTCAATCTGGATCAGTCTAACATTTAATCAGTCTAACATCCAAAGGAATTGGGGTCTCATAAATATTTGGTTTTCTCTGTCAAAGTTGTGATTATTGCTTCAAACTCATTTACTATGGGTTTTTTGTTTCTTCTTTTTCAAATTTGAAAGGTGTGGACTATGGGGAATATATTTTGTTGATGTTTTGGCACTTTAAAGGCATTACCTATTAGAATGAAAGCTCTGTAGGATCTCAGTTTTCCAGTTTACTGCCCATTTGTAGAGATGAAGTCTTTCTGTTTATTTTCTTTTTTTGAGTGTTCTCAGTGTGATCAATAACAGCTTGTGATTTGAGGTGCGTGTGTTGAAAAATGAAACATTAACATTTTGTTTATGCTTTAGTACAGGATATCTCAGGATATTGCAGAGGGTGCAGATTTCTTGAACTGTTAAAGAGAGTCATGAAAACATTGTAAATGAAAATATTTTGCAACCTCAGATTTGTCATCTTGATATTAATAAACAAACCTACAAAAAGTGTTCAGTCCTTTTTTTTTTCTTCTTTTTTTTTAAAGAGTTTAATAGACTGATCTAAATTAGATATCTAGTGTAATTGCAGTAGCATAGTTTTTAGTGAGCATTTTGTCATTTGTTCGGACTAGTCAAAATGGGATGGGATTTTATGTTTGTGTGGGCATGTCAGCGCTGGCAACAAAGATTATGCACACGTGCTGATGATGTTACTACGTTCACACTGTCAGTTTTTGGGATTAAAAACCGCATTTACTTACAGGTGTGAGTTTTGAAATGTCCCGTTCACACAGCTTCTTTAACAGCAGCGTCTTGACTCGAATTCTGACCAGTATGAATGTGCAATGGGAGTCAAGCCTGTATTCTCTACTGCTATAACCGCTATTGTTGCTAGTAAAAGTAATATCAAAGATGGCAATGTCCATTAAACTGAAAAGTCTGGTCACTTTTGACACGACAGAATCCATCTTAATAACCGAGAAACATGCGCTAGCCGGACACCTTTAACCGTTGCACTCGCGTCTCACGTCCTTTGCAGCGTCTTGTGGAAAATAAAATGAGGACTCAAAAAAAAATAATAGAAGACTGACAACCGTATTCTTTTGATGTGTGAACGTGGCCTCACTATCTTGTAACACACTCCTGGGCCATTTAAATAGCCTTCTGAGGACCATGTTTTTGAATGTCAGATGCATGAATAGTATGCTGTAATTTCTTTAAATAAATGCTTCAAAAATGAAACCTAACCGGACACACCATCAGGTGAGGAAATTAGGCTACATAACGCTTTAATGGCATGAATAAGGAATGTTATCTATTCTTCTGTATTGTTTGAGAATATTACACATTTTATTTTTAAACTAATAGAATTTATTCAATACTGATTGTTACCTTTCAAACAGAGACAGTCTTTTAACCCAACATTAGAGAGAACTGAAACAGAAAAGGAAGGCAAGACATACTTCTCTAGTTCCTTTTTCTTTGAACAGAAACACATGAGCAAATTTATCAAGCATAAATACGATTTTGGTACTTATGGTACTATTATGAACGTTAAATACAACAACCATTCAAAAGTTTGGGGTCTTATCATTTGTTTTTGTTTTTTTGAAAAAATAATACTTTTATTCAGCAAAAATGCATTAAAATGATCAAAAGTGTCAGTAAATACATTTATAATGTTACAAATTATAAATGTAACAACAATAATGATGTCTAGATTTCAAATATATGCTGTTGTTTTGAACTTTCTATTAATCAAAGACTCCTAAAAAATGTATCATGGTTAAAAAATATAAAGCAGCACAACTGTTTTCAACACTGATAAGAAATATAGAAAACATTTATTGTTAATTGTAATATTTCACAATATAATTGGTTTTACTGTATTTTTGATCAAATAAATGTATTTATGCATTAGAGAGTTCTTTCAAAAATGCACAAACTTTTGAACGGTAGTGGATATATACTGTATTTAGAGAAGGAGAGAAAGTTATGTAATTTCATTAAACAAATACAGACATTTTTGCTCTTACAATGTTGTGTAAACTGTGTAATTGTAAATTGATTTCTGAGAACATCACAATGCAAAGTGTTATCTAGCCATGAGGCTGATGTAACAGGTTGAGTATTTTCATCAGATTGTTCTAGCGAGCGCGGCAGATGCTGCACTAGAAGAACATGTATGTGTATCGCTGGGATCATTCTATCTTGTCTGATCTTCAGTATAGTGGCAGTGGTGCTAGCTTTTGGTTTTGGCATCCGTGAAGCACTTCCAAGTATGACATTTCTTGTGTTTAATCCACATCTAACACTGTTCTTCAAGTGCCAAATACTGAATCTGCATTTTATTTAACTTTAGACTATTACATATTTATTTTTGCCAGTAAATCGTGATTGTAAGACGCTACAAAATGGGTCAGGAATTTTGTGTGATGACAGAGTAACTTGCATCGACCTCTGCAATGGAGCTTCCAACTGTCCCAGTGGAGAAGATCTACCAAACAACCTTCCAAGTAACCTTGTTTTTAGAATGTTTTCATGAATACATCTGCATCAGAGGCTAAAAATACCAAGATTTCTGAAAATGAAGCAATGAATAATCTAAAATAGATTATTGGACATTTTGTATTGCTTTCAAATTCAGATGTACTGTCTGATATCTATGACTCTGGGCATATGTTCACACTATCGTTTGTCCTATTTGGTAACATATTTGTTCTCTTAAGGCTGGAATAAACTACAGAACTTTGGTCCAAATTTTTGCCCTAATTTGCAGTCTGGATGAATCAATGCTAGTTGCCAAAACTCAGAGCCAGTGTTCAATTTGAGTCAACAGATTTCTCAGAAAATAGCATTTTTTTTTTTTTTAGCTTCAGACAATGAATCAATACAGCCCGAGGATCAAACAAGTTTGGTATTTTTGACTAACTCATTTTTATTTGTCTTGTGTCTCCTAGCAATGAGGCATGTGTTTCTGTGTGAGTTTGTTGTTCAGAATAACTTGAAAGTCTGGTAGTGTTGTTTATAGTCAGTTTATGCATGTTCAGATTTTAAAATTAACAGATAATGATTAGATCTTTTAATAAAAATAAGATTTTTTTTTTTTTTTGGAATATGGCAAGATTTATTATACATGATTTATAAGTGCTGATTGATTTATAATCATTGTTTTAAAATTCATGTGCCCTTGTAAACTTTAACTTCCCTTTTCCTCTTGCAAAAATACGTCATTATTGCACCACTCTATTCCCCATGGACAAAATCAAGTCCCTCCCTACTTTTTTTTCTTGTTTGAGAAGCCATTGTACTCAGATATGTCACAATAGAGAAGAAAAGACTATCGCAATTTCCGTTTCATGTCGACTTTAAGTGAATTACTCAGTGATTTTGTATAAATATCAGCCAGTCAATTTGTCTGAGGAAATAAAAGATCACAGTACAAAAAAAAAAAGCGAGATATTTTTAATTATAAATAATCCATAATAAAAGCATTCCAGTGTCATGTTCCTCACAGAGGAATGCACTGCATACATGTCACACGTGTGTGTCCATTCAGTAGCTATTTAACAGATCCAAGTCCTCCGCAGACAGAGCTGGCAAAGACTGGCACTTTGCGAGAGGAGCTGAACTTTGCTCTTCCTCTGATAGTCTCCTCTTCGTTCCCTTGTGTACTGCTGCCACTGTTGATGAATGTGTGCTGTGTTCTGCTGTTGAGCTCGTGCCACAGAGGTCAACCGTATAAAAGTGAATTGGCACAACTTTGTCTTTGTTTGTGGTGTCACTTGTCCCAGACATGGAGTTCAATGTCTCTCGAACAAACTTTTCTCTTCCATCTACAGAACCGATTGAAAATAAAATTTAAGATTAATATAAACATTACAACAATATACAAATTATTCAAAATATTAGAAGTATATTTTATAATACATATATAATAATGTGTGATAAAGTGAACAGATAAAATTAATAAACTCACAAAAACGAAGAGCATTTGTTCTTGGTTTGGAGTATTTCTTTGGTACTTCTGAAGCTGTAATTTCCCATTGGTTTATTACCTGATTAAAAATTTGAATTTTATAAGGTAAGGCCACAGTATAAAACTTCTACAACCACAACTTTACATTCAACATTACCTATCCATCATGGACACTATATAACCTTAAATATGTTACCTGTTCAGCCCAGCCTTCTGTGTTGCAATCAGAGTGTCCAAACTCCTTCAAAGGGGTCTCTGAGAGGACCATTCTCATCTTCTTTCTGAAGAAACCTTTTAAAGACACATTAACCTAAAAGAGATCGTTAATAATATAAAAGACCTCATTTAAAACTTCAGCAGTACATACAAAGTTAATGAAACTCATTGATGTTATCTTTTTAATTGCGTTACCGTCACATTCGTCCTAGATAGGTCTAGTTTCTGTAGCGTTTTAAAGCACGTTAGATATCCGAGACCTTTCTCAGTGATGTTATTCTCTGTTCAGAAATAAACCGAAGTGCAATTAGTATAACAATTACATTCAACATGCATAAAACACCTGAAAATATTTATGCAACAATACTATTCAAAAGTTCAGGGACATTTCTTATTATTATCAGTGTTGAAAACAGTTGTTCTGCTTAATATTTCTGTGGAAACCATGATACTTTTTTCAGGATTCTTTGATGAATAGCAAGTTTAAAAGAACAGTCTTTTGTAGCCTTATAAATGTCTTTACTGTCACTTTTGATCAACTGAATGCATCCATGGTGAAAAAAAAAAAAGTATTACTTAAAAAAAATCTTACTGACTCCAAACTTTAAAGGTAGTGTCTGACTATATATCCATTAACTAACCAGAGAGGTCCAAAAGCTGCAGGCTTTCTAGGCCTTTCTTCATCACCCTCACCGGTGCTGTCAGTCTCTGCAGGCCTGCATCAGAAAGGCAGTTTGCACCTATGAAAAGTTTCACAAGACTACAGAAAAAAGGGAAATGTGAGGGGGAAAAGAAAGTGATTTAGCTATTTATCACAAACTAGAACAAATTGTACACCCAGCAATCATCTGAAATGTTTTTTATTTATTTATGCAATGTATACAATTATGTGTTATCCATACCTAGCCAGGGCTTCAGAGGTTATGTATTTAAAAACCTCATGGTTGTCACCTAATCTACAGCCATAGAGGTCCAAGCACTCCAGACTCTGAAACTGTCGGATCTCTTCCAACCTTTCAGAAACCAAAAGGTACCTGAAAAGACAGTAACACTGCTGTAAATGCTCTAGCTTCTGATTATAACATGTATATAGGCCTACCTAGGCAACATTTTGGACATCTCTAAACCTTTCGTTAGGTTGAGACACAGTCATATTGTTGTTTACTTCAAAGTGGGGTCCGGCAGGGACAGTGNAGTGTAAAAAATAAAATAATTATAATAATAATTAAAAAGAAATAAAAAAATATTAAAATTAGATCACAATAAATAAATTATATAATAATAAAAAAATTTATTAAAATCAGAAAATAGCAAATAAATAATGCATCTAACAGTACAGTGCTATAATGAGTAAAACAAATGTATTTATTAACTTAATAGAAACGAAATATGTTCCAAATAAAATGTATACATGTTTACAATATTATCTTTTCACAATATAAATTGGGACTTTATAAAAGAAACTACAAAAATGGATGCCTTTAAAATTTTAGGATGGGGGGATGATAATATTCTGGGGGTCCGTGACACCTAAAAGTTGATAGACTGTTTTATTTGACACTTCTTCTCACCTGTTCCTCAAACACAGGGATTTCAGCACTAGCTCTCCATAGGCCTCACAGAAGACCTGCAGTGCTCTGGGCGCAGTATGAGGCTCAGTGAATTTGTGTCTCTCTTCGGCGGCGGAGAACAACTTATCAGCCATTTGCTCAGGAAAACCGACCAGCGAGTCCACATGCTCAATATGATCAGCGATGAACTGTAAAGATATGTCAAACAAAGACTTCACCGTGTACCGCAGACTTCCCTCCTTGTTGTACGTAAATATGAAGTGGTCTCTTCTCTTTGTGTGGCTCGCGGAGGGTAAAGTGTCGATGCAGAGCTGAAATGAGAAGTCTCTGGTGAAGAGTCTGTGCTGCGGAGCATCATTCCTGTCTGCACTGACATATCGCAGTTCTCCTTTCTCCCTGACATACACAGCGCCACAGTCCTCGCTGAAATACATCCTTTCCACCTCTTCACACAAACCGAGCGTTTAATGTCCAAAATAGTCGGTTGTCTTTTTAAATTCAAGGGTATACTGACTGAAATATCGAGAAGTTAGTACAATGTAGAGAGATTTAAAAGCGACGGGCTCTTGAAGTAACACCCCTCCTCTGTGTCGAGTTTCACGAGCATTCCAAAATAAAAGTCTTTTACTGAAATCTTTACACCGTAATCAAAGACCATAGATATATAATTGAAAGGGACTTTGCTACTATGTATTTAAACTTAATGTAATTTTACTGCGCAGATAACTGGAGTAGTTACAAATCTTTCTTAAAGTGTCTTTTACCTTCATAATCTTTTTTAATAATGTATTTTAAACGTTTTTTAGTTTTTCCCATTTTTTTATGTTAATGCATTATTTGTTACTTTAATTTTAAAATTATTATTTTGCTATTATTTTATTATTATTTTTATTTTATTAATTTGCTATTTATTTTTATTTATTTTGCTATTTATTATTATTATTATTATGCTATTTATTATTATTATTTTCATCCAGATGTTTTCCCTGAACCACAAGGTAAAAAACAACAAGTTTAAAAAAAATAATTTGAACATTATTATGGGCAACTTTTATTTTGCTACGCATCACTGGCATTATCTATTTCCGCGTTTCCATTTCCTCAACTTCAAAACAAAGTTTAAGCGGTTTAAGTTCCTGAAACATTCAAGAAGCTCTTACTGGTAAGTTTATTTAACACGACGACAACATTAGAAGTCCTATTTTGTTATAGTTACATGTATGTAAGGCATCTGAGAGACTTCATCCTCTTAACACAATTTGTTACGTTATAAGTGCAGTTTTGTGTTTCTGCTGTGATATCCGCATACGTCTGATTGTCAACAGGTTGTGCAGTGTCTCGCTCCTGCTATACATGTGATCAGGACACTTCAGTTACAGCAGTAAGTCATCTATGGTTCATATGTTCCGTAAATCTTAATACTTAAAGGGATAGTTCTAATGTTAGGAATATTGACAGCCTCCCATTCGTTGTATAGAAAGAAGATGCAGTTAAAGTGAATGGTGACTGAGGCTGTCAGTCCCTCACATTCTGCCTAATGTATCCTGTTGTGTTCCATATATTAAAGAAAGTCTTAAGTAAATGATTGTCATTTTTGGGTGAACTATCCCTTTAACAGCCTACAGTATCAACAACATTAATTAAAGCTTGTCTTCTTCTCATCTTCTATTGATGCCTTCATTCACAGAGCACATAGACCTGTGATGGCAAATACTGATTTTCACCTGCAATTTCAAGGTGAGTACCCTAACATTTCACAACATATATATATATATATAGATATATACATATAATATGAATTGGAACTGTTCATTTAGCATACTAATAAATAGGACATTGTGGTGTCTGCCTCTTGAAATTTGTCCAAAAATATTTTCTATATTGTGCTAGAATTTGAAGATGATCAAGGATTCATTGAAAGTAACCAAGGTGCCACAACAGTGACCATCGATGACCCCATTAAATCACGAAAACAACGAAAAGCTACTGGAACTGCACTTGAAGAAGAGATTGATCCATTGGACAGCAATGACAAAACTGAGGTCAGTCGAACACAATCATGAAAATCTGACATCTTCATTTCCCCAAATGGGACAGCGAGTCAAAATATATGTTCCTTTGTCAAACAGCTTCTGTCAGGTGAAAGAAAAAGTGCACCCTTCTGGTCGTTTGAGTTTTACCAAACATTGTTCGATGTGGACAGCCATCAGGTCAGGATTCACCACTCACACTACAGTGATTGTCAATTTTAAACAGTTAAAAAGCATTCATTGTGTATTTCAGAATCACATTTTCAGGTCTTTCTTATCCTTTTTAAATATAAAAATGAATTGATTGTTGAAATGAAATGATAAAATGAAAACATGAAATGATTGTTTTGTCAAGTGACTGAAAAGTTGGCACCGATATGCTGTCAAGACAAGACAGAAATAACTTCTGTTTGTTTATTTATAGGTAAAGAACAGAATAATTGGTTCAATTCTGCCTTGGCCTGGGAAAAATTTTGTTGAGGTCTATTTACGGAGTAACCCGGACCTGTATGGTGGGCTAAATTAAAACTAAACTAAACTAAAATTGATTGATTAGAGCAAAGAGAAAGAAGTTACTAAAAGGTTGAATGAATATGTTTTTATTCTAAGGACCTTTTTGGATCTGTGCAACTCTGGTTTTTGCCATCGCTATTAGTGGAAACATCTCAGATTTTCTTGTGAACTCTGGTCAGCCGAAGTTGAAATATGTACCAGACTTCAGGAAAGGTTAGATATATGTTATTTGAAATAATCTTGTGTTTTTAAAGTAACAAAAAATGTTACTATTTTAACATGTCATATATTCCTGTGATGGCAAAGTTGAATTTTCAGCATCATTACTCCAGTCTTCAGTGTTACATGGTCCTTCAGAACTCATTCTAATATGCAGATTTGCTGCTCAAGAAGGATTCGGTCACATTTTATATAAGGGTCCAATTATCAACATTTAACTAACTATTAACTATTCAATAAACTCCTAAATACTGCTTATTAATTGTTAGTAAGGTAGATGTTAAAGGATTAGTTCACTTCAGAATTAAAATTCCCTGATAATTTACTCACCCCTATGTCATCCAAGATGTTTATGTCTTTCTTTCTTCAGTCGAAAAGAAATTTTTGAGAAAAACATTCCAGGATTTTTCTCCATATAGTGGACTTCAACAGGGACCAACGGGTTAAAGGTCCAAATTGTTTCAGTGCAGCTATAAAGGGCTTTACATGATCCCAGCTGAGGAATAAGGGGATAATAAGGGATGTAGGATTTATAAGTGATCTAGCGAAACGATCAGTCATTTTCTAAATAAAATAAAAATGTATATACTTTTTAACCACAAATGCTCGTCTTGCACTAGCTCTGTGATGAAGGCAGAAATACCGACCAAGTGTTTACAAAGCGAACATGCAAAGACTAAGTCAGATGAAAAAAAGGTAAAACAATGATGTCAGACGATTTTGAATTTGGAGGAGAAAATGAGAAAAATGAGTTTTTCGCCCTACCCTACTCTGCTGTTGGGTCGGTACTTCTGGCTACGTCAACCCTTTCCAACGTGATTACGTAATGTGCATTGCAGAGCTAGTGCAAGACTAGCATTTGTGGTTAAAAAAAAGTATATTAATTTAAACAATTTTGTTTTTAGAAAATGGCAGATTGTTTCGCTAGATAAGGCCCTTATTCCTCAACTGGGATTGTGTAGAGCCCTTTGAAGCTGCACTGAAACTGCAATTTGGACCTTAAAAAAATCCTGGAATGTTTTCCTCAGACCATAATTTATTTTCGACTGAAGAAAAAAAGACATGTACATCTTGGATGACATGGGGGTGAGTAAATTATCAGGACATTTTAATTCTTAAGTGAAATAATCCTTTAAGTTTACATATTGGGTAGGAATTGGGTAGAACTAAGGGATGTAGAATATGGTCGTGCATACAGAATAAGGCATTAATATGTGTGCTAAGTACTAACAAACAGCCAATAATGGCTGATAGGATAATATGCATGCTAATAAGAAACTAGTTAATAGTGAGAATTGGACCCTAAACTAAAGTTACCAGGATTCTTTGATGAATAGAAAGAAAGAAAATTACCAAAGTGACCCAAACAATATAGCCCCCTTCGTGCTCACACTAAAAAAAAAAATGACCCTGTTTCTCTTGATTGTTTTCCAGTAACCATGGCAGCCACAGCAATCTACAGCTATGCATGGTTAGTGCCTTTAGCTCTATGGGCTTTTCTCACCTGGCGAAATAGGAAGATCACAAGCCTGGTGTCCTACTCCTTCATGCAGATAGTCTGTGTCTATGGTTACTCGCTCTCCATCTACATCCCTGCTGTGGTGAGTAGTACAACCATAATATATGCATTAATATAACATGCATTAATCTGTGCATAATTAACACATCTGATCGTTTGTTTTCAAGCATTCTCTGTTATTATTTTACAGATACCGTTTATTTACTTGTTTGTGTGCCTTTGTGAAAAACAGATACTGTGGATAATACCAAGTGAAGGGTTGAGGTGGTTCTCCATCGTGGTAGCTTTGTGTCTCTCAGGATCTGTGCTGGTAATGACATTCTGGCCAGCCATCAGGGATGATAAACCAAAGGTTATCATAGCAATTATAACCACCATCGTGATTCTTCACGTCTTACTTGCGGTTGGTTGCAAGGTACATTTTTAAGAATTCTTATATATTATAAATGAATGTGTTTCTTATAAAATATATATCTATTATTTCAAAATATTCAGAAATGTCAGTGTCAGTCCATATTGGATATTTAATTGTGCATACTCATTTTCCCTATTTTTACATTTTAGATTACCTTATAGTTCATTTTTAAGACCCTAATAATTTAATAATATTGTTAAATGTTTAATCTTTAACAGATCTTTAGCAAAAAATAAAATATCTATCTTTCATACTGTACATTATAATGTTGTAAAGTCTAAATGGAATGGTAGTATTTAAATTATTTGTTGTTGTTTAATTTACTTAAACAATATATTATAGAATTGTAATATTGGCCATAACATGATGATAATAATTACTGGCTTTTATGTATTTTAAAATCACTGCATCCCTAATATGTATGCATATGATGCAAGCAAAACATATTAGATAAAACTTTATTAAAATTGCATCTTTTGAGTGTTGATTTTATAACAGCAAAGTTGTAGCTGAAGCAGCTCAACTTCAAAATTCCGGCACTGCTTTTTGCAGCATTAAAGGATCAAACAGTTTGGTGTCAAATGTGTTTTCCCAGTGGAGGGGTGTGTTCTTGGAAACAATGGCAATAGTCATTGACTGGCTTGGAAACGTGCCAGTGTGTGAGCAGAACCATATCCTTATGGCTATCATGTGCCATCAATTACATTCATTTAATTAGGGAATGCAATGTTAGCGGAGTTTAAGGAACAAAAGTGCTGTCAAAGTCTGAAAGATTTGTGTCCTCTCTCTTTTTTCAGGTATGTTTCTTCAGCACATACGAGATGAATTCATTATCAGACGTTCACAATAAGACATTGAAGGCAACCAGCACTTTATCATCCTGAATTACAGCCTTGGGTAAATACAGGACTTCAGTGATGTGGCACTCTCATGACTGCTAAACTGTTTTAATAGTGATGAAATGGCATAGAAATGCCAGCATTTTTAAATGAGCCAAGTGTCATTTGATTGTAGCAGCTAATGGGAAAATAAGACAGTTGCATTTGGCAAGATGTTAACATGAGACAAGACTTCCTGTACATAATCTGTGCTCCTCGAGAGACAGTTATTCTTCTGTAATTGCAGCTTCTCCTCTTGCCTTATTAGAGAGAATCAGGTATCTTGATAATGAGATTGTGGGCTGTCTGGATTTCTTCATCTTATATTCTGTGAGGGTCAAGTCTTAATTTTGATTGGGTTATGTTTGTAGGTGTGTAGCGAAACCTTGAGATAATCATCTACAACATGTTTAAAGTTTTCTGATTTGAGGTTCAGACACATGTTACTGTTACAAAGCAGAGGACGCGTATATACGGTGTAGCTGTGGTTTAAATATTTATGTGATAATTGAGCTTGAGATGGTTTTTCAAAAGGGTCACTCTCCTGTTTCTGCCACTTTGGGACATGGACATGTACTTAAAATGTTTTAAAACACTACAGTGCCAGCAGATAAAAGACCTAGAAAAATAAAATAAAATGTGTTAAATTACACATACACACATAAATTGATTACATATTCCAATTATAATGAAGTTGGAAGTCAAAGCTAGAGTTTATTTAAATATTTTACAAACTTTCAGTTCTCTACGATGGCCATTGATTTTTTTCTTTTTTTTTCTTCACTGTATATTTGTAACAAGATATTTGTCTCTTTTTTTTTTTAAATGAAAACTCCACTTTTTTTGAAAATAGGCTCATTTTCCAACTCCCCTAGAGTTAAACAGTTGAGTTTTACCGTTTTCGAATCCATTCAGTCGATCTCTGGGTCTGGCAGTACCACTTTTAGCATAGCTTAGCATAGTTCATTGAATCTGATTAGACCGTTAGCATCTCACTCAAAAATGACCAAAGAGTTTCAATATTTTTCCCATCTACTTGATTCTTCTGTAGTTACATCGTGTACTAAGACCGACGGAAAATGAAAAGTTGTGATTTTCTAGGCCGATATGGCTAAGAACTATACTCTCATTCCGGCGTAATAATCAAGGAACTTTGCTGCCGTACCATGGGTGCAGCAGGCGCAATGATATTAAGCAGCGTCTCTCACAAATGTCTCCATGGTTGCAAGGCACGCTCCCTGTGCAAACAGGAGGTCACAGGTGCTGCGTAATATCATTGCACCTGCTGCAGTTCCTTGATTATTACGCTGGAATGAGAGTATAGTTCCTAGCCATATCAGCCTAGAAAATCACAACTTTTCATTTTCTGTCGGTCTTAGTACGCGATGCAACTACAGAAGAATCAAGTTTTAAATAGGAAAAATATTGAAACTCTTTGGTCATTTTTGAGCGAGATGCTAACGGTCTAATCAGATTCAATGAACTATGCTAAGCTATGCTAAAAGTGGTACCGCCAGACCCGGAGATCGGCTGAATGGATTCGAAAATGGTAAAACTCAACTGTTTAACTCTAGGAGAGTTGGAAAATGAGCCTATTTTTTTTTTTTAAAGTGAAGTGTTCCTTTAAACTAGATACTTGTAGATAAAATGCCAAGAACAATTAACTGTATTCCAAGATGTCACGTTGTAATAAATATTTAGCATTTCTTTTGTTGTTTTTTTTTGTCCTCATTTAAAATGATATGCAAAGCGTATAAAGTTTTGTTTTTCCATTTATTATAAATGGAAAAACAAAACTTATGACATTATGTCTCAATGATTGGTGGTGATATTGATAGCCAATAGTTTTGGTGCAGACCATAGCATTTCATTCTCAGCATCAAGATTCAGGAACAAAGGTTTATTGTCATAGATAAAATCTATCTTGTCTTTGATGTCAGGATTTGATACAGTGCAACGTTTCGTATATCTCGTTTCGAGTACCATCAGCAGAGCACTTTTAATCTTTATTCATCAAAGTCATTAGATTAATAACTTTTTTTTTTTTTTTTTAAGTTGGCACTGGCGTTATGAAATGGCTGAGCTGCATTTTCCAAATTAACAAAGAAAATTTGTGTCACTTGAAACTGTGCCAATGTGTGGTGTGTCCTAATTAATGGTTATTCTAGCCTTAGCTTAGAGTTACACCGAAGCTGCCTCCCAAACCTATAACCTTTGTGGCGGAATGTCAGCTTCACAAGTCACTGTTTCCCTTTACACAGTGGATTAAAAATAAGGAGGCTTTATTTTTTGCATCACTGAATTCACAGGTATCTGCTGACATTAATTTAATGACCTGCAAATGGAAACTCTATTTAAAGAGACTTTGACCTGACGACCTCTATCAAGGAACATGCCTTTTCAATACTGCATTTAAGACAGCAAATGAATGATGGCTGGGAAAGTGGAAAAGGTGTCCAAATACGAAACTTTAAAGCTTTTGGAAAAGTGTCGGAAGGAAAGAGACGACGCTTTGCACCGTGAGAATGTGATGAGGGAGAAAATGAGACAATACGAGTCTCGAATGAGATCAACCGAAGCGCTCAAACAAAAACTGAAGCAATTGATTTTGGACAACAAGGAGCTGAGGAAACAAGTGAAGATCTTGAGGGCTGAAATTGGTTTGGAGTCCAGTCCTAAGTTTCACGGTAAAACCACAAAGGATATAATCAACGACGTGCATGAGAAGGAGCGCGAGTGCAATTCACTTGTTGAAAAAGCGGGCAAATTAAGTTTGACAATTGATGAATTAACATCTGAACTGGCCAACACCGTCACCTCAAAGACTCTACTGGAGGACCAAGTCCAGTCCCTGCAACAGAACCTGAAGGACATGACAAACAATCAGCGACGTCTTCTGAAGCTCTGGGAGGATAAGAAGGCTCCGCGGGAGCAGCTTTCACTGCCCGCGATACCGCAGAGACCCGGACAGAAGCCGGTGGTGCATAAAGGCGTCCAGACGGAGATGTCCATCAGTTCAACCCAGATATTACCCACTAATGCGTTTGAGACTAAGACCCGCCGAGAGCTCGATAAAAGCAGAACTAACCTGGAGAGACGCAGCATCACGTTAGCAAATGGCACTCATCGAGAGAAAAACGCGTTAATTCAGAATGAAGCGAAGGGAATACACAACTGACAATAACTATTCCATGAAACATTTTTTTGTCTAAAATACAGCATTATAATGCTATAAAATAAATGCTATTTTAAAATGTTTAAATAATTAAGAAATAACCTGATAGAAACATATTTGAAGACTGTATGTTATTGTAATCACCATAGTTGTTTCTTATGTATTGGCTCATTATTACATTTTTTTTAGACTTCTGTTTGATGTAATGCCCACAAAACATTGTGTATAATTAATTACTGTTTAACATTAAATATAAAATGTATTTATTTTCCTTTCCTCTCTCTTTAATTAGGGTAATGTAATTGATATGCCTACATTTCATTAATCTATATGTCATTAATTTATGATAAAAAAATGACTATTTTAAATATTTTATATTTATATTTCATGTAAAAGAATGGCTATAAATAACTACATTAGCAGACTGTTTAAAGTGATAATCTACCCAAAAATTTAAATTCTGTCATCATTTACTCACCTTCATGTTGTTCCCAAACCTGTATGACTTATTTATTTCTCTGCAGAACACAAAAGAAGATATTGATGATGTTGATAACCAAACAGTTGACTTCCATTATATGGACGATGGAACATGAACGCATTTCTCAGAATATCTTCTTTTATGTTCCACAGAAGAAAGTAAGTCATGTACAGGTCTGGAACTACACGAGGGTGAGTAAATAATGACACAATTTAAATTTTGGGGTGAACTATCGCTTTAAGTGTGATTGTACGCAGGCAGTAAGTCAGACGCACTCGCAGCGGTCCTTATGAGGTCCTTCGAATGTGTGGCGCGGGTACTATCTTCACTTTTGCCATGTTGAAATGGATTTTACTGAAGTGGTGCAGGACTGAAGCGTGACAAAATGTTTTCGCTAAAACAAAATTGTTGGCTTATAAAAAAGGTAAGGACTGGTTAAATATAAACCGTGTTTAAAGAACTAGACGGTAACCAACCAACTAGAAAGTTAGTATTAAGTCGGCAGTGACACCTGGACTTCATAATTGTTTAACTTATAGCGACATGTTTTGTGTGCTTTCGTGTGTGTTTCTGATAAATTAATACAGTATTAAATTATATTAGTTATATGTAATTAATCAGAGTTAACTTTTAAAGTTATAATCGTAGAAAGATTGTATTTGAGACAGGCTTACAAGCAAAGGTGTATGAAATGCCCCTGTACTAGACCAAATTCTCTTCTTGTTTATTTTCAGGTTGTAATATGGAGGGCGGTGTCGAGTATCGCATGGTCAGTGCTTCTCTTGCCCGTGACAGCGGCAGTCTTTGTGCTCTTGAGTAGATTCAACCTGTTTCACCCCATCCAATGGATTTCAGGTGAGGAAGAGAGCAAGACTGTCTCACAAAATGCATAATTACAAGAAGTTACTGATACCAAGAAGTGCTGGATGTGAATCAATTATTTATATAAGCAGTAGTTCTGACCTTAAGGGACATCATACATCATGTGCTAAACCTTGTAAAGCCTTACATATGAAATAATAGTCTGGAAAAGAGTTTTTTTTAAATCCATATTTGTTTTATGTTTTGTATTCTATTTGTTCAAACAGGCTTTTATGGCCCTTATTGTTGGTACACTCGAAGAGGAAATAAACTGTCCAAACTGATAATCAAAAATAATTGAAAAAATAATCAATTTCAATTCAGTTCACATTTATTTATATAGTGCTATTCACAATATGTCGCTTCAGAGCAGCTTTACAGAAAATGCATGTTTTTCAACATTAGAATTAAGTGTAATCTGTAATCACGTGATTGTCAAAGTAATGTATTAATTTAAACAGAAACAATGAGCATGTTAAAGCAATTACATTTTGTGATCTAATGATTACAATATATGGAAAATTTTTCTTTACGTTTTGTAATTTGGTGCAGGTGTTATTTATATTGTACCAAAAAGTAAGATGAAATTCTGATAGATTGTAATGTAAATGAGATTTGTATAACAGTATAGCAGGCTACTCGCATATANTCTCTATGTACTTTTTGAAGTGTCAAAATTTCAGTTGCGAAGCCAGTCTATGGAAGGAAATCTGACAGCATTCTGTCATCAAAAAGATCTTCATTTTCTTCCAAAGATGAACGAAGGTCTTATGGGTTTGGAACGACATGAGGGTGAGTAATTAATGACAGAATTTTCATTTTGTGGTGAACTAACCCCTTAAATGCTTAGTTTTATGATAAAAGCTCTGTAGCTTTTATTGTGGGAGCAAAATATATATTGCAATGCAATACAATGATGATTGAGAGATGTACAAATAAACCTTCCTTAAAAGCTTTATCATATTGATACATACATTTTAACATTAATTTTCTAAACAATGATGTATGGATAATCAAGTAAATCTAAGTTGCTTCAGTCCAGTAAGTATTCATCTTGAAATATTACAAACATTATAAAAGTTATGCTTTTATGATTCTTCTAAATCATAAAAGATTTCACTGCAAAAAGACACACCACAACCTTAAAGGAACACTCCTTTAAAAATAGGCTCATTTTCCAACTCTCCTAGAGTTAAACAGTTGAGTTTTACCATTTTCGAATCCATTCAGCCGATCTCCGGGTCTGGCGGTTCCACTCATTAAATTTGATTAGACCGTTTGCATCTTGCTCAAAAATGACCAAAGAGTTTCAATATTTTTCCTATTTAAAACTTGACTCTTCTGTAGTTGCATTGTGTACTAAGACCGACGGAAAATGAAAAGTTGTGATTTTCTAGGCCGATATGGCTAGGAACTATACTCTCATTCCGGCGTAATAATCAAGGAACTTTGCTGCCGTACCATGCGTGCAGCAGGCGCAATCATATTACGCAGCGTCAAGAGTCAAGTTTTAAATAGGAAAAATATCAACTCTTTGGTCACTTTTGAGCGAGATACTATTGGTCTCATCAGATTCAATGAACTATGCTAAGCTATGCTAAAAGTGGTACCGCCAGACCCGGAGATCGGCTGAATGGATTCGAAAAAGGTAAAACTCAACTGAGCCTATTTTCAAAAAAAGTGGAGTGTTCCTTTAAGATGTACATTTTATGAACTTTCTGTCAGATGACAGAAGGCATGTATTGTAGAGGCCTTATTTTTTTGGCTTTTATATGGTTAATATCTGAATTGCCCTTTAGTCAGCATCTCAAACATTGCTTTCAGAATGCACAAGTCTTCTTACGGCCTCAAGCACCATCTTTTCCCTTGTCGTGCTGTGTGGAGTGGTTCTGATGACTGGCTTTTTCAACCTGGAGTTCTACACTTGTGAGTAAACTAACTAGATTTGTCTTTCATTGCAATTTTTGCATTGAATTACACATTATGCTGATTATTTATTTCACTTTTTGTGTTTCTCTAAGTGGTTCCTTCCATTCCGTGTTCACGTGTGGCCCTTCTGGGGACAGTGCTCCACCCACGACAGTGTGTCCATTCCTTGGTCTACTGCACCATGGGCATGCTGGTAATGTGGTGTGCTTCTGTTACTATCGGTGGACGTTACAGCACTCTAGGAACTCCCTGCAGGCAAAGTGAGAGGTGGGTTATGACCTGATTCTGTTCGTCCCACATACAATGATCCGTCGACATGCTCAGAGGATCATGTTTCGGTAATTGCATTCTAGGTGCTGCAGTTCTTTCGTCCCCAGACGAAGTGATTGACTCACACACAGTTATCTTAAGTTGTTTTATTTAACACTGTGAGTAAACCTATCTCAAAATTACCAGGAGGCCATTCTTACTCTAATATAGGCCAAGTGCACCTCTACAATGCAAATGAAATGCATTCTCTGTCTGTGATTGGTTTTTAATGACAAGTCTTTTTGTAACCAATAACTGTCCTTTATTTTATGCTGGCTTTTCTAGCGGTGAATTCCTGACCTGTCTGAATGAGTATCATCTCTTTTTTCTCCTGGCTGGGGCCTTCATGGGATACAGTCATAGTTTTTTGGGAGTGGTTCAGAACATGTACTATGTGTCCTTTCAACCTATACAAGTAAGTATTTGGCTATTCAGATCAGTTGCTAAATGTCATGCGTAGTGGTCTTCTGATATGGATTTTTTGATGGCCCTTGCCAATATCAGGGTGGCTGATATAAAATATATCAGACTTTTTAATTTAAAGATTGTAAATAACACATGCATAACAATTGCTGCCATTAAATTTATATTTATTTTACAAAATATTTAGTAAAATATTTAGAAAACTCGGAAAAAAATCTCTATTTTTTGTTGTTGTTTGTGTAATTCAATTATTATTTATTAGACATTCAAATACTTGTTTAAATTATATAAATGTGTTTTTGCTATAGTCAATGGAAAAATTATTTGGCTTTCGCCTTTGAGACAGAACTGTTAATCAACAAATGTAAATTAATGATGGAGAAGAAGGGCGCTAAGTTCAAAACACTGTCAAAATAAAAGTCCTGCTTCTCACTCTTATCGGCCGAACAGGAAAACTTTTTGGCCAATGCTGGTAATTAAAAAAAAACTAATATTAGCCAATATTTTGTCCTTGGGTATATATCAGTCCACCACTATTTCTACTATCTCATATTCAATATTTGATAGTTGCAAAAGTCTTGTAGAAGGATTGAATGAGAATTAGTTGAATCATTAATGCTTTGATTAATAAGTTATCAATGCAAAACTGCTTTGTCCCTCCCACATTGGTGGTGAAGCAATACAAATATCCGCGGTTCAAGGGCTGTCTACCAGCGGTGGTGAAGTGCAGTGTTATTCAATCCTTATATTCGGCCAGGAATTTTGCTGCTCTCTATTTCTTTTTTGGTAAGTTACAATGATGATCAGAGATACATCCTCTAAAATTAATCTATTTTCCTGTTAGAATCTCTTTAAATGTTGTTTTCACTTTCTTAGGGTATGTTCCTAAGACCTGGATCTCCAGCACACTTAATTTACAGATAGACAGGTCAGATTTGGAATATTTAATGTTAACTAATATGGTCTAAAGTAAAATATATTCATGAATCTTTATATCCCTTTTGCTTCTTTATAGTTCTCTCCAACCACTGGATTCATTGACAGGACTTCTAGACTTCTCCCTCCTGTACCACCTTGCGATCAGTGGCACTTTCCTGTACCTAACCTGGTACCTCACTGTGCTTCTCTTTAGGATTTATGTCACAGAGGTACTTGAATGTGAAGGTTTAATTCTAGGATATATCAAAGCAATTGGCTTAACTCTGGTACCTGTTTTGAAAATGATTCTGATGGCTTATCGTGCATCTTCAGGCCTACAGTTTTCCAGTGCAGTCCACATTTACTGAGGATGCAGAGCAGTGTCTGCCCAAAGTTTTGGCTGAGAAGAACACTTTAGTCATGAAGGTCAGTTTAGTTTTTTTCCTTCATTTTCAGAAACACTGTTTCCATGGTCAGAATTTTCAAATCATGATTTATAGGCTCATGGAAATTAACATATTAAGTTATGGGAATTTCCATTGTGAATGTAAATTTTTTGCTTACTATAATTATCTGTTGAATATTTCTTTTTGTGAGTACAGCCTCTGTAAAATTATTTTAAAAATTTGCTTTCGAATTGGTTATTGGTTTTGAATTTGGTCAAAATTCATGGTCAAAACAAATACTAAATGTCATTATTGATGCTTGTTTGCAGATGTTATAGATCCTTAACTGATTAATTGACTGTTTCACAGTTTTTGGCTCTGCAAGACCTGGCTTTGTTATCGCAACATTCTCTCTCACGTAGACTGGAAGTCTTCAGTCTGAGTCAGCCAGGTACAAACTAAAAACTTTAAAAAAAACAACTTGAAACTCAGTCCTTTTAATCCCTGGTAAACTAATGTAACCTGTACATGTAGGTGGTCACCCTCATAACTGGAATGCCATCAGTAAAGAATGTCTGTCTTTGCTGAGTGAGCTTACACACAGACTGGTGGCTCATCAGGATGCGGTTGCCTCTAATGGCCGAGTTAAATCTCAATCTGCCAGCAGTGACACCAGATCAGTCTCTTCAAGCAGCTCAGGTAAGGCCGCTTGGATGGCATCCAGCAAGGGCAAAACTGAACAGTAAGTCCAGCGCTGCCCTTGGTGACAGACTAGAGGAATCAAGCTGCCAGAGAGGGTGATTTTATTTTTTCTTTTAATCTGAAGTAATGTCAGGAACAGAGGACATCCCTGAGACTCCTCGACTCGGTGTCCCACTAAGGACCCCTGGTTCAGTCTTCAAGTCATCGGTGGGTGGTATGCACAGCTCTCTGACGGCTCCTTTCACCTCAGATGCGGATAGCCCTTTCTCTTCCCCTGCTATTCGACGTCTGGTTGGCCAACAGGAACCCCAGTCTCCCTGGTTTGGTACTGTACAAAGCCCCCATGTCATGAGGAGGGGTCCCAAACTTTGGAGTGCCTCCACAGGTGAAGCAGATTGATTAAAACTATAACAATGAATTTTAAAAATATATATTATTCCATATGAATAAAATCATTATGTATACATTTATTTGTTAATTATTTAGTATTTAACAATAAAAACAATTCTATTGTTTTCATTGTTAAATAATAGATCATTAAAAATAGTTGTTTTTTTAGTTAAAAAAATAATTTAATTCATATGAAATTATTGGCTCAATTATTTGAGTAACTTAATTTTTTTTTAACTGAAAATTATTTTTAAAATTATTTATCCATTTATTTTTTTACATAATGAAAAAATATATTAGAAAGGATTTTATAAGAATTTTGTTATAAAGATATAAAAGATATGGACTTCTCTGTGTTTGTAAATCTTTGTGAGAAGCCAAAAACAAATTTACACACTTAGACAACAACTCTCTATCATACTGTAATATAACTTAGCCTATTTCTTTATTTTTATTTCAGAGTCACAAACCAATGGTAGTCCTCCAGCCTCCCCCGCCACTGTTTCTAGTCCTCCGGCAGCCAATCAGAAACCCAGCTTCCTGGCCCAGTGGCTGCAGAACAGGAGAGAGCAGGTAGCATCTTCATCTAATCCCACCTGACCTGTAAATGAAGCCTTTATTATTTCATAGGGTTTTGTTGGTTTCCAAGTGTGTGTATCCATAGGAACTGAAACAGACAAGCTTTTGAGTGTCCAGTTCAGTTGCTGGAAAAAAAAGCCAGTTCACGTTACAGTGTGATACCGTTACATGGCCTAGAGACACCTGTTAACTCATGTTCCTGTCATACTCTCAATTGTTCTGCTCAGGTTAAAAGCTTTTTGGCAAAGCGGGTGCTGATAGTGTATTTATTTAACAAGGTAAGGTTAAGCATGCATTACTTGAATGTGGAGATCTGTCTGCAGCGGCATTTTGCATGCCCCCACAACAGATTTTTAGTTACAGGAAATCATTAATGCATGTCTAGATCCTGCCCATGTTTAAATTAGCACTAACACCATTAGTCTCCCCTGTCCTTCTAGTTCTGTTTCTGTCTAAGACTGTAGTGTTAGATTATAGTGACCCAGTTTACACACAGTTTTAAATAAATAAAACCATGTTATATTACAGATTATGCTTTAAAAATTTTACTTTGTACAAAATCAGCTTAATCTTTATCTATCCATTATAATACCATTATTAGAGCAACTGTAGATAAACCGGGTCCATATGTTGGGGTGTTGTTTCTCTCAATGAACTGTCAGGTGAAGGGCTTCCAAACCATTTGAATCAGTATATACAGTACATATAATTTCTTTCTTGCATGCATCAAATCACTTCTGAAATTTATTTCAGACTAAAAAATAAATGAATTCACATTTATAATGCACAAGCCTTTTAGCATTTTAAATCTTTATTTTTTTATTTTTTTTTATTTATGCTTGATACCTATTGTGTATAGTTATCTGAATCATATGGAAGCTTGTTTCCACCACAATAAAAATTTAAAAAAGGTAAGTGCAACTTTTTATCTCACAATTCTGACTTTATATTTCTCAATTCTGACTTTATGTCATGCAATTCTGATTACAACTCACAATTCTGACTATATCTCACAATTGTGACTTTATATCACGCAATTCTCACTTTATATCTCACAATTGTGACTTCATAACTCAACTCTGACTTTATATCACGCAATTGTGACTTTATATCACGCAATTGTGACTTTATATCACGCAATTGTGACTTTATATCACGCAATTGTGACTTTATATCACGCAATTGTGACTTTATGGGGCGGTTTCCCGGACAGAGATTAAGCCTAGTCCTAGAATAAATTTGGGCCTTTAAACCAGATTAACAGAGATCTGCTTTCTCTGTCATGGTTTAAAATAGTCCTAGACTTAGTATACTCCAGAGTTTAATAAGCTGATTTCCTGGAGGAAGACTAGAGCTACTCCAGGACTAAATTGAGGTTTAAACTAAACCTACCAGGAGGCAGGTTTAACTTCCGATTAACGTTGTGTTTCAAAGAAGACACATGTATTTCTTATATATATATATATATATATTTATTATTATTATTATTTTTTTATTTATTTTTTATTTTTTTTATATTT
>RJVU01044706.1:6066117-6092275 GCA_003731715.1 Anabarilius grahami
TGCCACTTGTATTATTAGTGGTTATAAGCACATTTTAAGGTAAAAAGCAGAATTTTATTTTGAAGTAAATTCATATAATAATACCAAAAATGCGAATTGATTGAGCTTAACTTATGTTTAAGTATTGCTTTACATTGAATCAATTTTCATTTGTTTGTTTGGTCTTCAGGTTTCAAGTTGCTCTTTATTTAAACATTTAATTTAGTAAATCCATAATCATAGTCATTTACTCGACCAGGACCAGAATAGTTTTATTGAAATATGGAATACAAGTCACAACCAATTAGCCGCATGTAATTTAAAGATGTCTCGTCTCCTTAAACAGCAGGCCGTTGGCAGATATGTTGAGTGTGTAAGGACTGGCTCCACATACTGTGTCCGCCCACCATACTCAGTAGAGAAGCTCTGTCCATGTCTGGTGGTTTGGATTCAACCACTGTCATTTCAGTGGAATTTCCTGGCTTTAGAGTTCAGCTGAGTTTTCTCACAGATTTGCACTTGCTTGTAAATGTTTGGACTGACGAGATGGCAGTGCGGTCGGCTTTAGTTCTTCAGTGATGCGTCCTTCCGTCAGTGTTTTAATAACAGTCGGTAATGTGAGATGCCATGATCCTTTTATATTGTTCATTATTTTGTAAATTTATGTTCCCAGTAACAGAAGTACATGCATCCAGACGTATTCCATCAATGTACAAAGAAAAATTATACATCCTGGCGCCACAATATGGTCACCTTTTTTACATTTTTAACATTTCAAGTTGCCTTTCAAAGCTTTTGAAAGTGAAAAAGTGAAAGTGAAGTGACATTTGGCCAAGTATGGTGACCCATACTCGGAATTTGTGCTCTGCATTTAACCCATCCAAGTGCACACACACAGCAGTGAACACACACACCGTGAACACACACCCGGAGCAGTGGGCAGCCATTGCTGCGGCGCCTGGGGAGCAGTTGGGGGTACGGTGCCTTGCTCAAGGGTCTCACCTCAGTCGTGGTATTGAGGGTGGGGAGAGCGCTGGACATTCACTCCCCTCACCGACAATCCCTGCCGGACCTGAGACTCGAACCCATGACCTTTGGGTTACAAGTCCGACTCTCTATCCATTAGGCCACGACTGCCCATCATTTGGGGGCAGTATTTAAAATGTAATGTATTCCTGTGATGCCAAAGCTGAATTTTCAGTCTTCAGCATCACATGATCCTTCAGAAATCATTCTAATATGCGGATTTGCTGCTCAAGAAACATTTCTTATTAACAATGATGATAAACAGTTGTGCTGCTTAATATTTTTATGGAAACCATATATTTTTTCAGGATTCTTTGATGAATAGATAGTTCAAAATAATAGCATTTATTTGAAATATTTTTTTGAAACATAAATGTCTTTACTATCACTTTTCAACCAGTTTGTTGGTTGTCCTTGCAGTCCTTGCTGAATAAAAATATTATTTATTTCAAAAATGTTTTACTGACCCCCAAACTTTGTGTGTGTGATGTATCAGGCCACACTCTCCTATTGCGTAATTGAAATGGACCAATGGCAGTTCAAAGGAGTTGAACAACCAGCGCAATTTTTTTTCTGGAAAGCTTGTGCTGGCAAGCAGATTCAAACCACTGAAATGAGCTCCAAGTTTTTTGGGGGGGCCACATTTTGATCAAAATGACAATCATTTGTTCTTCGATTTTGCTTGATGTATATCATGGCCTTTTCACCAGACCATAATCAGACACATTCTTTTAAGGGGCAATTACATAAGAAACAATATTGAGCTGGGATGCACCGATGACGTATCGGGCGTTAAAAGCAATTATTTTCACCATCATGCCATTGTTTAAAAACAGCTGATGATCAGGGCCGATTTATATGCTGTCAATCCAATGGGGGTGGAAAAGTGTTTAAATAAATACCTCCACATCTGGGTCCTGTGTGGAATATCATTACATCAGTATTAAAAAGAAAAATCAATGCAAATATTACAAAACGTGACATTAAAGTGTATTAATCATTTGTTTTTCTAAAGTTGTCCAACTGTCCAACAGCGATACCCACGGGTAAAGTTACAGTGGGAGGCCGCGGTTTAGTGAACACTTTGAAGGTATCTTCAAGGTACCTCTGTGACCAGTGTTTACTAAGTTTGACTGATGATCCAAAAATAATTTGAACAGTTGAACACCAGTTCACAAATAAAATATATTGTTTAAATTACTGTCTTCAGTTATTTTGGAATAAATGATAGATACAATACAACTTAGCGAAATGAATCATGTTTTGAATCAAGCAGTTTTTCAACCATGGAAAGACGTCAATCCAACAGCTTGTGAACAATGTCACTTAACGTTGCATTTACGGGTTCATAGTTTGTTAGTAAGCTATAAAAAAAAAACATTGGAGAGGAGCTTATTTATTGTTTGTATATATGTATGTTTGAATAAATTTGACATGAAGACAAATATTTATGAAAACTATCATATAATATCATTCTGAATAATCTGCATCTTGTAATGAATAAATATATACATACAACTGACAAACAACTTCACAAAGAATACTTGATGGCAATTTCCACTCTCTCTTGGCTCTGCAGGCATCAATTTTGAACATCCAGTGTTATGGCAATACTGTTTGATGTGAGTAATGATTTGTAAGAGCATTATGACCGATTTCAGGGGTTTGGATGAAAAAGTGATATTTTAGATTGAATAAAATAACTCTGGATTTTGTCACAGCAGTTAAACCATCATTGAAAATTTCACATAATGAATACTTGCATGTCTTTGTGTAATGAATGGTTTCACTTCCATAGAATAGAGAACATTAAGTAAATACTGAATTAGAGGAAAATAGAAATGCAGTTCTTGTTGGCCCTAATAAGATTAATAGTTCTTTACTATTACTGTATTTATGCATTGCTTTCACATTTTCAGGTTTAATTAGCCTATGGTTTGGTCCTCCATAATGGTGACTGCATCTTTGGTTGCTTGGATGTGTATGAAGTAACAGTACATTTAAAAAGCAGTTTCTCCTTTGACTCTACAG
This sequence comes from Anabarilius grahami, assembly GCA_003731715.1. Lineage (NCBI taxonomy): Eukaryota > Metazoa > Chordata > Actinopteri > Cypriniformes > Xenocyprididae > Anabarilius > Anabarilius grahami. The sequence continues at coordinate 6,069,154 of RJVU01044706.1, forward strand.
TATCTTACATTGTGTTTGTGGTACAGGAGTAGTAACTTGCTATTGAGGGGTTTGAACTGCATTCCTTTGCTTCTCAGCTAAGAATTATTATTTGCTATTGTAGTAAAAAAAAAATAATGCTATCATTAATCAATAATTTTGTTTTACAATTCTGCTTTTTCTTCTCCTCTAGCTTCAGTATTAATCCTGCTTATTCTTGAAACTTGCCATTGCTGCACTGAATCTTGTTGGATCTTGTATGATAAATTAGTACTGCTTGTGATGTTTCTCATTTGTAAGTCTCTTTTNAACTCTGGATTTTGTCACAGCAGTTAAACCATCATTGAAAATGCTATCATTAATCAATAATTTTGTTTTACAATTCTGCTTTTTCTTCTCCTCTAGCTTCAGTATTAATCCTGCTTATTCTTGAAACTTGCCATTGCTGCACTGAATCTTGTTGGATCTTGTATGATAAATTAGTACTGCTTGTGATGTTTCTCATTTGTAAGTCTCTTTTTAATTAAAGCCTCTGCTATATACGTAAATGTAAATTTGGTAAGTGATATTATTCCTCCCTTTAAGGCCATGTGTCTCGTCATTCGTTATTTTATGCCCAGTAAGGAGAGCTGGATAGTAATGCTTGTTTAGCTTGAATCACGTCTTTGAATTCACTTCAAAGATGTCTGGCGTATTGAATGTGGCAGAGTTGAAAATGACACAATACTTTCTAAATCTTAACATCTCAGTTAATTATGTCTTTTCCCTCTGTTCAGTTAACAGCTGCCTGGCACCTGCTGCAAACTAATAAATTAGAGCAATTACAAAGCAGATTCGTTTATGTCACCTTTTCATACCCGTTCTGTAGACAATAAACATGCCAGCCACAAGTTTGTCCCACAGTTTACACAACAGTACACAGCATAATAAAAAGAAAGCAAGCATATAAAAAACATCATTTTCAGTTGTTTAATGAATTATAATATGACCATAATGTTTGTTCTAGCATAGAAGTGCTCTGAAAATGAAGACAGAAGTATTTATTGCTAAATAAGTACTCATTTTCCAGTCAGATTACACAGCTGTTTAGCAATGTATGGTTATATTAAAAAGAAAGAATTCCTTAAATGAAATAAAATGGTTCTCAGTCTTATGAATTTGTTCCAATATCACTTAGCAATTTCCTTTAAAACATAGTTTTAGTTTTAAGCCAATTATTGGCAGGTTATTTCATTCAGCATCATTCTTAAAATGTATGACAACAAAATATTATATAGTGATATAAAGATATCATTCAAAGGAATGAAGTTCCTTTAAATAGCATTGAATGTCTTGTATAAAATGGAATTTAGCTGAGGTTTGATATCATCCTTCTCCTAACACTTGGTTGGAAGGAATTTTAAAGGCTTCTAGTAAAGTCTGAACAAAACTGAATGACTTTTAAGAGTGACGTGTGGTGTTTCTCCGTTATGCTCTGTAGGGATGAGAGCGTAATGGGCAACAACACATTAGTGAAGCACTACTTGAAAAAACAGTCTAATAAAAAGGTTCATTGAGTCCAAAAGGTGATGATGTGTGTTCAGGGAATCTTATTAGGCCAATTACACTGAAGCAATCCGTTAGTCATGCCATGACGTAACTAATGTGTCCTCATGAGTATGTGGAGATTTTTTATTAGGACCCAAGCCCTGAGGGGCAAATGGCCCTATTTTCCTAAGGTTTTTTATTATATTTATTTTTTTACTTTTGGGGCCCTTATCATGCTCAAAAACAAAATCTCGACACATCAGAGTTGTCGGTCAGTAGACATGGGCAAAGCCTTAGATATGGGCGTGTAGTAGGGGCTCAGTAGTGCCACCTTTTGACTAAAGTGGGGGGTTAGGTTTACCTACAGTCACCAAACTTGGTACATATGTTGATCTCATTGTGCTGGACAACTTTCTAATTTACAGTCATTAGCTCTGACCAACAGGAAGTCAGGTGTTTTTGTTTGAATGTGGACTTTTTAAATCAAGCTCTAAATTTTTAACTCTTGCTCCAAAGGCCGTCATATACGATTCACACCAAACATTCTCAACATGATGCCAATATATTGAAGATGCTAAATTCTTTTGGATTTCTTAATCAGTGTTGCCATGGCAAGGAATTAAAGTAATGACAAAAATGGAAACTGGAAGAGTCTCGTATCTTGTAAATAAATTATACACCATTTATTTCTATATAAAATAATACAAATAAACACATTTTATTATTTTTTTTAACAATTAATGCATTGTGCAAGTTAGAAAAGCAGTTTTGTGCTGTTTTGGTTGAAAGAAATAAAATCAAATGTAATACATAATATAACCACTAGCAGGTAGCATAGGCCTATTTTTAAGTCAAGTCAAGTCAAGTCAAATTTATTTATATAGCGCTTTTTACAATTGGTAATTGTTTCAAAGCAGCTTTACATATTAGAAGCACAGAAAAAAGATAAGTGGTTAAAAATAAGCTGTACAAGCAAGCGTGGTAATATGTAACATATACAAGATGGTGCTACATTAAGCCAATGTCGGCTGACTCCCAGGGGTGGAAAAAACCCCCTAGGAGAAAAACCCAGTGTGGTAACACTGGGAAAAAAGTCCTAGGAGGGAAAAAACCCCTTGGAAGATATATATAATATATGTAAATGGATATGGAGATCAAAATCTGAATTATACAGTTTTATTATAGGGATTAAAAATAGATTATATATATAAATATATGTAAGCGGATACGGAGATTAAAAATCTGAATTATAGATGCAGCCAGAACTGGATCTGTAGGCCCATTGTCTCCTGGGCCACGTTGTAGTCAGGTCCAGGCACAGGTTCTCCATCTGATCTGGATACGGCCTGGGTCCAGCACCCGGCAAACCTCAGGATAAGCAGAGAGACTGATATTAGCGTAGATGCCATTCTTATTCTGATCTACAGGTATATCTAGTGTTATAGGAAATGTTCTCGGTTCCGGCCGACCTAATTATTGCAGCGTAACAATCCTTTAACGGATTTGAAAAAATGTTTATGTATTTTAAACAGGATTGAAAAGCCTTGTTGCTGAGAACAGCTTTCAGACATAATTAATTACTTTTATTAGCTATTGCATTTGGATATATATTTAGACTTTATCAAAGACTACATTTTGTCACAGTTTTGAATTTACAATAATTTTTATTTTTTATTTTTTAAAGAAACTCTCCACTTTTTTTGAAAATAGGCTCATTTTCCAACTCCCCTAGAGTTAAACAGTTGAGTTTTACTGTTTTCGAATCCATTCAGCCGATCTCCAGGTCTGGCGGTCCCACTTTTAGCATAGCTTAGCATAGTTCATTGAATCTGATGAGACCAATAGCATCTTGCTCAAAAAAATGACCAAAGAGTTTCGATATTTTTCTATTTAAAACTTGACTCCTCTGTAGTTACATCGCGTACTAAGACCGACGGAAAATAAAAAGTTGCGATTTTCTAGGCTGATATGGCTAGGAACTACACTCTCATTCCGGCGTAATAATCAAGGAACTTTGCTGCCGTACCATGGGTGCAGCAGGCGCAATGATATTATGCAGCGCCTCTCACAAATGTCTCCATGGTTGCAAGGCACGCTAAGTTCCTTACGGCAGCAAAGTTCCTTGATTATTATGCCGGAATGACAGTGTAGTTTCTAGCCATATCAGCCTAGAAAATCGCGTACGTGATGTAACTACAGAAGAGTCAAGTTTTAAATAGAACAATATCGAAACTCTTTGGTCATTTTTTTTTGAGCGAGAGGGGAGTTAAAAAAAAAAAAAAAAAACTTTTAAACATTGAATTTTCTGGCTCAACTAACTGGTAAACAGTCTTCAACTGATCCTTTGATCTTACTCTGCCTCCCTCTCTCTCTTGATCTCTATTTTTCTCTGTGTTTGTTAGTCTGTTTTATACTTTTAATGGTTTAGAGTTTAACCCATTCATTACTGTGTGCTTTTGCCTGCATTAATGGATAAGAAATCTAGGCCTTCTCTTTTTATTTGTATAACAAAATAAACGCACAGATCAGGTTCATTTGTAGTGCACTGACAACATAGTTTTATATAATTCGTTTTATATTAGGTTAATAAAAAAAATATAAAAAGACCTTAAGATAAATACTTCTGGACTTACAAAATTTTAAGCTGCAAATGATAATTTCACGCTCATTTGAAATTGACCTGTGTTGCTGAGAACAGTGTTTTCAGACATAATGACTTGCTTTTATTAGGTACTGCATATATTTGATATATTATCAAAAGACATTATCAATCTACTGTCTGTCACAGTTTAGATTTTAGTTTGTTTAAAATGTTGAGTCTTCTGACTCAACTAACTGATCAATTGATCTCACTCTGCTTGTGTGTATGTGTGAGAGAGAGAGAGAGAGAGAGAGAGAGTCTATTTTACACTCTTGATGGTTTAGAGTTCAATCCTTTCATTGCTGTATGGTTTCATCTACATTACAGGATAAGAAATCTCGTAGGATTTAGGAGAGGGATTAGCAATATTGGTCCTGGAGTGCCGCTGTCCTGCAAAGTTTAGCTCCAATCCTGAAAAGAAACTCACCTGCCTGTAGCCTTAGTAATCCTGAAGACATTGTTACCTGAACAAGCTTGTGTTGGGCTTGGCGCTCTGCAGGACAGTGGCATTCCAAGACTGACTTTGCCTATTTCTGACTTTAGGTTTTGTTTCTATGAGTTTTAATGGCAAAATAAAGGTAAAGAATATATATAAAAGAATAAAGAATATATATAACCTTAAGATAAATACTTATGGACTTACCAAATTTGAGCTGCAAATGATAACTTCACACTCATTTTAAAGTGACCTATAACATCCTATGACATGAAATTCATCTAAATTTGAATAATCTCATTGATGAGGCTATTGTATTTTGCAGTCATGGTGGCACCAGCTCGCTGCAGTAAATGTGTTGTATGCGAATTTTACACAGTCCTTTTATATTTACCCGCTTTAAATGCATTTTGCCCTCCTTGCACAGTTTCCCTAAAGCCACCGGGGTGGTGCCGGGGCTTGGGCCCATCATCACTGTTTGCAGCTATATTTATTTTATTATGCTTGTTTGTTTTCTTCATTTTCTGTGGGTAACCAACCACATTTGTGCAATGAACCATGAAAATTTACAACAATATTGGAGGCATTTGCTAAATAAATGTCATCAATTTTATTTAGTCATCATAATCCGCTAATTCGATTCCTCGCCACTTATTCTGCAAGAGAAAACCACTGTGACCCATTACTAGATATGTTTCCAATTAAATGACACATTTACTGTAAGTAGGCATGGTCGTAAACTTAAAATGACTTACTGCTGCTTTAATGTTTATCCTCATTTACAATAGTATTAATGCAATGTGGGAAAAGGATTTTACATACTAAGCCCTTTTGATGTATTTAGTCAAAGCAGTAGCGTGGCACAGCGCCCATGAGGACTCATTTTAACCTAAAATCCCCTTGCCAGCCCAATCATGGCAGCACATCACTGGATCACTTGAGCGAATGTGTACGGAGTGTTAAAACGTGCATGAACTCAGCACAGTAGTTTGACTGTTGGACAGGAGAGACCTTTTGAAGACCATTCCCCACTGTTCCAGGCCTGCTTCTCATTAGCTAAGGGATGTGGTACATTAGAATTTCTGCATTTGGTACCAGATCTCTGTATCTTCTTCTGCCAGAGGTTCCAACCAACCTGTCAAGGCACAAATGTCTCTCTGTTCATCTTTACTTGGCCAATGTGTCTGAACAACTTGCACACCCAAAGAGAAGCAAAACACACACCATGACCAAGTCCAATTCATGAGAGGACTGACTTTTTTTAAATTTTATTTATTTATTTTTTTAAATTGAACTATATCGGCTACTAATGCATTCTGCCATGTGCAGTGATTTGTGACCTCACTGGGCTACAAACTTTCAGTGGTCGAGTATGTCACCCCTGCTCTGAGGAGCGTGATGAGGTGGTATCATCCGTTAAGAAGAGGAGCTGCCGTAACAAGGGCATTCTTTTACAGTTACTGGGTTTAAAAGGAAGTTCACGCTGAAGGCTCTGTGATCTCCACTTATTTAATTGCTGTCAGTGTGAACACAGCATAATCCAGCTTTTGATGGACAAGTAGTACAATATTAGCATGAATCAAATCTGTTAATTATGTTCTGTAATACTGAGTTGGGCTTATCAGGATTATGTGTAATATCTTTTTGCGTATTCCAACTGACATTTAGTCATTTATTATTTGCAGATTAGAATTCTTACTGCTCATTCTGTAAGAGAAAATAACTGACCCTTTGCAACATCTTTTTCCATTTACAGAAAACATTTACTTTAAGGAGACATGACAGTAAATTGATGTATTGTCACTTCCTGCTCAAGAAACATTTCTTAATATCAATTTTGAAAACTGTTGTGCTGCTTAATATTTTTGTGGATACTATAATCATTTTTTTTTTCAAGTTTCTTTGATGAAATAGCAATTTAATGCATCTTTGCATAAAAGTAGTCTCAACTCTCACTAACCCCAAACTTTTGAACAGTATAGTATGAGGATGTTATTTTCTTGTTCATTCAATTCTCTTTAACCTTTATTTAACTGACAAAAGTACAAAGAAAAGATTTTCAATGTTTTCACTGACCAACTTAACTGTATTATGTAAGTATAAACAAATTTAGATTTTGATGGCTGCAACACACTACAAAAAGGTTGGGACAGTTTTTAATAATTTTGGAACTAATTGTTGCAGTTTTGCAAGGGGGATTTTTGACCAATCTTGCCTGATATAAGACAGCTGCTCAACAGTCTTTGGTCATTGTTGTCTGACTCTCCTTTTCATGATGGGCCATACATTTTCAATAAGAGACAGATCTGGACTGTAGGCAGGCCACATGCCTAGGAAACCTCTCTGTTTTAGCATTTGCAGAATGAGGCCTGACATTGTTTTGCTTCCCAGGAAAGATGTCATCTTGATTCCGCTATGTGTCTTTTTACAATCCCGATATACGCCTCCATGTCAATAGCACTTTCACACATATGTAAGTCACTCATACCATTTTTTTTCCCCAAAAACATGCTAAAACGTGGACTCATTTGACCACAGCACATATTTCCACTGTCTTTTGGACCATCTGAGAGAGCTCGGGCCCAGAGAACTCGACGCCATCTCTGCATAGAATTGATGTTAATCTTTCTCCCTGCATAACAGAGATTCGAGTTCCATTTCTTGATGCAGCGGCAGACTGTTAAGTGACAATGGTTTTCCAAAGTACTCCCGAGACCATGTGGCTGTATTTTACACAGTAGCATGATAGTTTCTCATGCAATGCCATCTGAGGACTCAAAGGTCATGCACATTCAACAGAGGTTTCCTGCCTTGCCCTACATGGACTGAGATTTCTCTGCATTCTCTGAATCTTTTCACAATATTATATATGGTTGATGTTGAAAGACCTAAATACTTTGCAATCTTGCATTGAGAAATGTGATTTTTAAATTGTTCGGCAATTCTCTCATGAAATTTGGCACAAAGTGGTGAGCCTTGGCCCATCTTTGCTTGCAAAGACTGAGCCTTTGGTGGACGCTCGTTTTATACCCGAACACGATACCCTAGCCTGTTACTAATTCACCTGCTAATTTTGGACTGTTTCAAAACAGTTTAACTTAGATGTTCTGTAATCTTTGCATCTGTCCCAAATTTATTGGAGTGTGTTGCAGCCATCAAATTAAAAATGTCTATATTTACAAAATACAATTAATTTGGCCAGTGAAAACATTGATTTTTTTTTCTTTTGTCAGTTAAAGTTTCAAGAGAATTAACAAATAACAGATTCTTGATTTTATTGAGTTTTACAAAATTTCCCAACTTTCCTGAAATTGGGGTTGTATAAATATAATTATTATAATTGCATTATAATTGTTTTCCCTTTGTAGTAAACAGTGACTGGTGAAAGGGCTGAACAGCACTTTGCATTCTGGGACAAGATAAAACCACCAAGCTCAGCTTCAACATGCACCAGTTCCTCTTGAGGTCTTCTACGAACACACTTGACCTGATATCTCTTATTTGAATTCACTGTCCAAAATACGTTCGTTTTTTCTGATGTTTTTTTCCAGATACTTTGGGAATCATAACAGGTGCATTGCTACATAAAAAAACTTTTGAGGGACCCCTGAATCATTTCTACAGTGGCCATTTAATGATCCACATTCAGAGGGAACGTAACTCAAAGAAAAACATGAGGCCTGCTGGTCTCAGCCCAGCTGTTGCACAACTGGAACAGTGTGGCCTTGTTAACAGTGATGAAAAGTACCTGTCCTCTTTAAACCAAGCAATTCACATGGAAGCTCTGAAGATACGTAGCTTGTCTGAGTCGCCTGTGTCGATAATAACAGATGATCTCGATTTGGTCTGTTCCACAGAAAGAGCCATTGTGTCGTATTTCAGCGGGGTAAAGAGTGATTCATCCTGCACTCTCTCGGTTGGAGATAACCTATCGCACGTTACCGACACATTGTCCCCTTCCTTATTCTGCTCTTCCATGTCATCCTTCAGTTCCTTCTCTCCATCCTTCTCTTCCCCTTCCTCCAGCCACTCATCTGGCTCAATGTCAGAGCTATGTTTGTGTTCTCCATCTTTTTCAACTCTCTGCGGACCACCTGAGGCCCAGGACCTTCTCTACAGTTGCACGCCTCAGGAAAAACCTCCAGAAGGATGTTTGTATCCCAAGTCTCCTAAGCAAGAACCTGTTGTTGAATTTCATCTTTGTAACAAGAAACTTCTACACAAGGAAGACCTGCTTCAGTATCTCTGCAGTGACTCGGACACAGCCAAGGAACAAATCCAGCACCTTAATGTTCACAGCAGTCCGTCAGAAGTACCTGAAGAGCTTCCTACATTGCAGCAGTTCAAGAATGGTTTGCCACTGAGTGGGATGCCTAGAGTTGAGGGAATGAATGGACACCATAGTGAAGGACAGCCATGTAAATGGATGGATTGTAGGGCTACCTATGGACAGAAAGAAGAACTGGTCAGACACATAGAGAAAGTTCACATAGATCAGCGAAAAGGGGAGGAATTTACTTGCTTCTGGGCAGGATGTGTCCGTCGGCACAAGCCTTTCAATGCTCGATACAAACTGCTCATTCACATGAGAGTCCATTCTGGTGAGAAGCCCAACAAATGCATGGTGAGTTCAGTTTTTATTTTTTATGCAGTATACATGCATATCTGCCTTGTTACTACAAGAACAGGACATACAAAAAATGTCAGAAAGTCCCACAAACATGTTGACCTACATGTTAGGAAGACAAGTAAATAATCTCATTTCATTTTCTTAGTTTTTACACAAAAGCCGATTTTCCACCGTCAGGCAAAACTGTTGTCATCGCTTAACCGCTCCATTCCGTGCCGATTCGGCCCAGCCAGTACAGATATGGTTTAATTTTCCACTGATAACGAAGCTCTTTGGAATCTAATACAAATCTGTACATGCATTCTGCCATGCCGAACCAAGTTCAAGTGTAAATATAACTGGAACTTTTGGAAAAGCGGCTAAACTGTATTGTTGACTTCATTTGTCAAGCTAAAATATTCAACCCTGTTCCCAAAGTAACCAATCAAAGAAAAAAGATGGAAAATCAGAATTTCAGTATCAATACCAATATCAATACCTACAAACAAACATTTTGTCCCAAACTAGATCTAGCCTCTATTAATTTTTTTTTTCATGTTTATTACTAGAACATAACTATATCACAATAGTCAGTGTTTTAAACTATATTTAGATATGTGTGGTAAACTGTATTCAGACAGTTGTTGGTAATAAGGTTCAAATCTCATAGAAAATTATATATAAATTATATTTCCTGAGCTGCCCAAACATCATTTTCTGATGTCTTTTTTGCCCTCTTTGTTTATACAATGTATCACATCAATAGCGAATTGTGCCAGACATTGAACTCAGGTGTTTGTTTTACTAATACATATAGTTTGTATCAATCAGTAAAAATTCAAGAGATTTTTCTTTTAAACCATGCCAATTCTTTGAAGTAAGACATGTGAGAAAGTAGAGAAAGACTGACATGTGGACTCGATCTCTCTTCACCTCCAAAGATGGATGCATTGCAGATTTGAGAGATTTAGACATTTTAGAGTTGTTTATAGTTCGCGTACAAATTGCCTTCGTGAGAGTTGCTTGAGGAATGATATTATGCAATGATCAATTTAGTCAACTCTTCCAGAACAACTTTGAAGAAGGATTTTTTTGTATTCATTGCCTGATTGTTCTTTAGGTATTCAACAAGTGCGACTTGTAAGTGCCCTCATGCAATGTGAGGGAACAGCAAAACATTCTATCTTTCTGTTATGTTACCTGATAGTGAATTATAATAACAAGAATTTTATTTAATACTGTTCCATCTTTTATTTTTGCACAAAGATTTGCAGAGATATATAATGCACAGAATATAATACACAAAAATGCAGTAACTGTCAGCAGTTATATCCATTACATGCTCAAAGATATTATTGTAGGCAGGGATAAACTATAATAATTTAATACTTTAATGAAGCTGTGTTTCATTTCCTTCACAATCAGCCACATAGAAAATGTGTTTCTTTTTAGTGATGTAAGATAGCCATGAGATATTTTTTCATCAATTTGCTGTTTTGTTTTTCTGTTTAAACTGTGGTGGCCGGAGGACTATCATTTGGGAATTATTGTCAGTTTGATCCTGAAAGTCTAAAAGATTTTTACACTCAAGTGATTATTATAATACAGTATGTAACATTGTGATATGTATTTAATGTACATTTTTAATGTAAACAGCATAGCTATCAATATATAATGAACAGTCATATGGATTTTGTACAAATATTAAAAACATTAAAAGCAGATCTTTTTAGTAATACATTATCAATATCAAACATATTTTAAAAGTAAGAGTATATTATACATTATGCAGAAATTGTCTGCTTTAACGTAGAGACGGGTGCTTTTTTGTCCATTCACATTCGTAACTCATTTGTAAGTGTAATTCACCTAAAGTATATTTAGTTTGGATAAATGTCTGCTAAATTAATAAATGTAAACATCAACATGTTTAATTTAAATGTTATAGTCATAAATGCACAGATTTAAAGGATGCTCAATGAAACCCTATTCATTTTTCATATAACCTCATCATGACATCATACCTGTGACCGCCAAAATGTGTTTTATAATTTTGCAGAATTGCTCCAACCAAAAGTCTGCATGACTGCTGCTGCCACCTTGAATCAGCCGGGCTTATTACTGACTCCCTCGCTGGCATTTCTCCAACTCAAACATCTTAGCAGAGCCTTGTTCTAACAGGAACCAGCTTTGAACATGTCTGTTTAATAAACTTTGTTGAGTGGCATGTGCTTGTGTGTGGATCTTCAGAACAGGCCTCATAAACGTGCATGAACTGACAACACAAATGGCACTTATGGCTATTTACAACTAAAGGAACATTACAGTTTTATGTGGCTTGATATCTGTAGTTTCCCAACATCATTTTTCAACTTAAAGCAGTTACTCACTCACGTGTCTTTGGAAACCCATATGACTTTCTTTCTTCTTTCTTTCTAGTGTTCTGAAACAAATTAATTATTGATAACTTGAACATCCAATGCTAATACGATAAAAGTGAATGGTGACCACAGCTCTCAATCAAAATTGTGAGGGAATAATGGCCTAAATTTTAGTCTTTTCAGAAGAACTTGGAATATAGCACACAAATAGAAGTTGCATGGACTTTTATGATGATTTTTTTCATTTTGGAGCTTGACACCCCCATTCACTTTCAGGCCCCGTTTACACTAGTGCATTTTCATATTAAAACGCATACGTTTTCCTACGGTTACGCCTGTCGTTTCCACTACGTCGGTATTTTTGGTCCCGTTTTAGTTTGAAAACAGCAGGGTTTCGTTTCAGTATAAACTGACCAAAACAGAGACTTTTGAAAACATTCTGTCCACGTTCGCTCTGCGTATCCTTGACTACTGTGTAAACAATAACATGGAGACTGAACTGCAACCTTTGCTGGCTTTGTTGTAATTTTTTTTAAATACTGCAGCTACATACATGCGCAAGAGGATGAGTTACGCACATGCCCAGTGTGTATGAACGGTCATCATGTGATATAGACGGAGATCGTTTCTGAAACGCTGTGGAAACGCCAGTGTAGACGAGGATCGTTTTCATTTTAAAATAATAACGCACTAGTGTAAACGGGGCCAATATGAAAGAGAGCAGCTTGAACACTCTTCAGAGGTTCTCCTAATGCGTTCCATGGAAGAAAGTCAGTCATACGTGTTTGTTACAACGTGAGGGTGAGTACATTTTGCCTGGATTTTCATTTTTGGGTGGACTACCGTTCCACTCAAAAAATTTACATCTTTGCAAACATTGCATAACTGTCACTGTGGCAAAAACATTTCCTGTTCCAAAACTGGTATCATTTTGAGCGTTAAAAAAAGACATGGAAAAAGTTTCATGCAACCGTTTTTTTTTCTTCTTTTTTTTTCTTGGTATTAGACAAGAAATGTCTTGTAGTCTTTTTTTGAGGTGGAATGGCGGTAAGTAACAAATAGTTTCAACAAAACCATCTGCCTTCTGTTTAATATAATCTTCTAATTAATATTAATCCCTGCAGTGCAAAGCATGCTGTGCTCTCTGCCACTAGAGTATAAGTGATCATTTGCATGCATATGTACATTCTCATACAGTGAAGGACCTGTAGATTTTTGTGCTTGTTTTATTAATATTCTCATGTGTTTGGGTGCTGTCTTATAGTTTGAAGGCTGCAGTAAGGCATTTTCCCGTCTGGAGAACCTGAAGATCCACCTACGCAGCCACACCGGAGAGAAGCCCTACATATGCCAGCATCCCGGCTGTCTCAAGGCCTTCAGCAACTCCAGTGATCGAGCCAAACACCAGCGCACACACCTGGACACGGTATGCATGGCCATTCAGGTTAAAACACAAAAACCATTTAAAAAATGCACTGCAAAAAATTATACAGTGTTTTCAAAAGACTGGGAAGAGAAACCTTTTTTTTGGCCGCTAATTAAATGCATACTAAGACATTCTTTTAAGACAATCAAGTACTGTTAATAAACCCCACTGTATGTATATATGAAGTTATGTTTCATCATAAATATACACTTTTACCCAGTCTGAAAATGGTGTACACCAATAATGAAAACAAACAAGCAAGGAAAGCTTACTTGTCACTTTTTCCAGACATAGTAGTCCCCTAAAATAACAGGGTTTTATTTACACTCAATTCAGAAGGAATTATAGTCTGGAACAGTGGAGAGATCTCCTTTTACTTTAATAGCCACTTCAGTGACTACTAGCTCTGGTTGTGACTACTAGCTCACATCTCTCTCCGCAGCTCTCCCACAGCAGCTCTCATGCCAGCCTGTAAAGCTTTGTAACAACCAGCCTGCAAGTGATATCTGTTTCCTCAGTACACTTAAGTCAACAGAGCTGATTTATTCAAAACAGGGTGGTTTCGTTTGCTGCTGTCAGTAAGGTTTTGATGGCAGCCGCAGCACTTCTAATTGTAGATGTGCAAATATCGTTATTCGTTCGTGGAGCACATCTGTGTAGGTGATTGTTTAGGGCTGTTATTATGTCACTCTGTATTATTAATGCAGACCTTGGGAAAGTTATCCATTAAAGCATTAATTTTTCCTTTTCAACCTCCATCACGCTCTCTAAATGTGCAGCTGAAACATATGTGCCCGGTTTCAGACAAGACTTAAGCCTAGACTAAAATGCACATTTGAGCTGTTTTAACTGAAAGCAGCTTGCACTGACATATCTTAAAATATGTCAGTGCCTTTGTTTTGTCTCAAGAAGACACATACCAGTAATGTTTTTTTTTCTTTTTTTTTTTTTCTTTCTAAGGCATGTTTATAAAAGCTACTTTAAATGTTTTAATTTAACTAAGGCCTAATCCTGGCTTAATCTAAGCCCTGTCTGTGAAACCAGGCCATGATGTAAGAAGTGCATTGCTAGAGAGACAACATTATTAATTAGTCAGTTCTGTTTTCAGAATTTGTGTAGCTCAAGGTGATGTGTGTGGTTAATATTTGAAGTGGACAGATGCAGAGATTTCATAATATTTACTGAATCTTTTTGTGTGTATCACTCTGCACCTGTGTAACAGCCTGTGGAGGGTTTGCTTAATGTTGTCATGTGAAGAATCTAAAACGAATCTTTTTTTTTTCTTTTTTAAGAAAAATCATGAACTGTCCTATACTTTGTGTTTAGAAGATTAAGTATTTATTAATTTATAGTATATTTATAATTTATTATAATTTTGGAATTAAAATGAATTTTGCTGCATAAAGTAAAAAACAACAGCAAGTGTTACAACTATTATTATAATGAAGAAAAAGGCCTAGGTTAGTTCAGGTTGTAAAATGTCATGGGATTTGACCACTCTGGAAAATATAATGATATTTATAAATGATACTTGCAAGTATTTCTTGTTATTTTATATTTTCATTCTTCATCAGTTAATTGTTCATAAATCATTCAATTTAGCATTTGAATGACTAATTTATTCTTATTTCTTTTGCTGTGCCTCTTGCTTTATTTTATTCAACGCTCTTCATAGAAACCGTATGCATGTCAGCTCCCAGGATGCACCAAACGTTACACCGACCCCAGCTCGTTGCGCAAACACGTCAAGGTCCACTCCAGTAAATCACTGCAGGCACAGGACAAGGTAACAATTTCAAGTGTTTGTTTATTTTTATATATCGGGAGACTCTTGTATCAAGTTCAGCCTCACTCCATAACTTAATAACCTAAAAAATATGTACACACCACATCCAACTAGTTAGTTGATCTTAATTACCTGATAAATTATGTCACATTATTTATTGCATTAACTTCATCAGTAATTGTCATCCCAGAGATCTTTAAAAATGCCTATTGTTTTATGGGCTGTTCCTGCTTTCCAAACAAAAGAGAATGAAGGAGATCTTTGTGTATTCCCATGGCTTTGGCATTCTAAACAAGAACACATGTGTTCCCGTAATACAGTTAATAAGCAGTGCAGTGCTATTCCTCAAGAGGCCAGATGTGACATGCAAATAGCAAACATGCTCACCAGCTCCACTGAATGCTCAAATGAATCAACAACAAAGTTTTTTCAGCCTCAATAAGAATTTGCGGCTCTCACAGTCCAGCCATACCTCAAAAACGTGTTATGAACGGTACTGCTCTACAAAGGCAAAATGCAGTAAATGCACCTATGTTGAAACTAAGAAAATGCCTTCATTTTTTTTTTATTGAATTTCTTCAATTTTAAATCAGTTATTACTCACTGATTTTCTGTTTGACTTTTGGTGAGCCAAATCCATGTCACAGGACAGATCCCAGTCTAAAGGCTCCATACTGGCCGTGACCTGATATGTTTTCTGTATCTTGACAGGTCCAGCTTTGCAATAAGGTGGAGCAGGAAGTTGTGGACGTGTGTCTGGGCTTGCAGCATCTCCATGGCTCTGCTCCTTCAGGACACAGCCCAGACTACAGGTGTCCCACCTCCCTCACTAAGATTCATCAGGAAGGCTTTACTGGTAAGTGTGCTTGTGGGCTATCCTGAATTCTTTTTTATATATAGAAAGCTGAGAGACATTTTTCCAGCTTTGTGCTGTAAAATTGAAGGAAAGTGTGCCTGATAGAAATGACCAGCATTTTATGTTTTTAATGCCTGGCCCTGGCATCTTCTTGGCATCCTAACTAACCAGCTTCCACAGAAGACTCCAGCATCTGGTTGGATTCATGCTGGTCTGTAACTGGCCTTTTCTGCATGAAAGGCACCCATATTTTGTGGAAGGCCCCATGTTTTGTTTATCTTTCTAGAGAAAAAGACAAAAATATTTGAATATGTAAATTAAAATTCTAGACATGCAGTATTTATTTTGATTACTATTTGTGGTTTATTTTATAGTTTATAGTATTTTATTATATTTTTTTTGTACTACAATTCTCTGACATAATTATTTGTCGAGAATGCTCAGTTCAAGCATTGCTGTGAAACACAAACCTTAAATTGTAGTTTACATTTTTAGAATTCTGAATTTGAAGCCATAATTTTATCATTTGAACATTTACAGCTAAAATCACAACTAAAAAGGTTCAGAACAACAAAAAAGATTTAAAAAGTTTAAAAATACGAATCTGAATACGCAAAATTTTTCACAATACAAAATTCAAATATTTTTTCATTTTTCTAATTCAGTAAAAACATAATATTAGTCATTATTAGCTAGACTGTAATATGTACATTATAATATTAATTACTGTTAAAATGTTTGGGGTTAGTAAGATTTTTTTTCTTATCAATGTTAAAAACAGTTGTGCTGCTTAATATTTTTGTTGAAACATTTTTTCAGGAATCTTTGATTAATAGAATTCATTAGAAATCTTTTGTATCATAAATGTTTTTACTGTCTTTTAATCAATTTGATGTGTCCTTGCTAAATACAAGTATTCAGTTCTTTAAAAAATTTGTACTGACCCCACACTTTTGAAAGCTAGAGTAAAAGAACCCAATAATGCGAGTAAAAGATGACATTGTGTAACCCTACACACAAGCAGTCCAGCTGCTATGCATTTTTAACTAGTGCACAGGAAAAAAAGTTAATATGTGCATGCCATTTATCATTACAGATGTGTCGAGGGGAGAGTGTGCTCAGAGCCCTGTCCACTCCCTTCCTCATTTCCCTATACCCATCATTTACACTACGTACTATTTCTGACATCAGCTGTTCCGACGAGCTCAAAAGACCAGTGTTTGCGCCGTCACTGGGCTCCCACTGTGGGCAAACGGCCACCCCACGCGTGTCTCTCACACTCCAGAATCTTTTCCATTCCAGCTGTTTTTCTTTTAGATGCTTGAGACTGAGTCAAGAAGCTGTCAGACAGCGAAGGGGCTCTTTTAGTCAACACCTGAAGTGAAAATCCATGAGGGCAGTCCACACTAATATCCTTAGATGACTTTTATAAGAGATGTGACAGGCAGACAGAAGCCGCAGATATTCGTCTAGTCTTGCCTTATAAGAAAGAAGCATTTCTGTTTCGAGTGAAGAATGACTATGACTGTGTTTAACATCAGCAAGCCAAACTGACTACATTATTAATTTCTGACCAGTCATGTTCTGTTTCTCTGTCTTGTTTATTTTTCATTGTTACCATTTGCCTGAGTTCCAGTCATTCCTTTGTTGTCATGGTTTCTGAGTAGTTATCACCTGTTCCCTGTTCCGTTGATTACCATCCTCTGTGTATATAAGCCTTCTGTCTTCCTCAGTTCTTTGTCTTGTGTTAACGTTATGTTGATTGTGTATTGGCCTCTAGCTCTCTGTTTGTTAAATCTTGGGTATATATTCATTCATTCTGCATCACGCATCTCTCTTGAAACTTTTTTTTTTTAAAGCAACCCCTGACAGATTGGATAAATATGGCAAACATTTATGTGGACATTTACACAGTCCATCTCCTCCTGCTGGAGCAGGGGGATTGCTCCCTCGAGGACCACACAAGGGACTTTCTTGATCTGGCATGCTTCACTCACTACCCCAATCGCTTGCTTTGGCACCGCTCGGTTTTTTGAGGATTTATTGTACAATGAGCTGGAATAGGAGTTGTACTGCAGTCACAGTTTCAAGTCATCCAAGTCGTCACTGGTTAAGCCCAACACCAAGGCTGCGTTCCAGTTCGTTTTTTAAATGCCCTTCCCTCGGTCTCGTTGACTCGGATGTTCGTCATTGCTTACGTTGCATGAGTGCCCACTACTGGCGGAACCTTTGTATGGGCTGAACTGGAACGTCCTAAGCCCTTGATCACTTGGAATCAGCAATGGAGCTGATTTATTATTTATTTTTTCCCCTAACAAATTTGTTTAATACAGCATTCTATATGTATTATGTGTGTTTTAAATGTTAAAAAAAATTATTAATATATCATAGTTGTTTGTGGTGGGGTAAATTAAACGCGACATGCGGTGATGTCATAATCGTGTTGCATTGTGGGTTATGGAGCTGCCTGAAGTGTACATGTGAAGTAGACTCGCTCCCTCGGTCAAAATCGAGGGAGCGAGGGTCGGTCCATGCGGCAGGGATTCCCCCGAGGGGAAGTGTTTAGGGAAGTTCGCGAGTGCGTGTCTAAAACTGGAGTGGAACGCAGCCCAAGTCTTCATTGTCCAGCACCAAGTCTCCTTTTTTGTGGATGGTCACACCCAGCCTCCCTCTCTCTCCTCCACTATCTACACTCTCTAGTTTTCCCGTCTCCCTTCAGCCCCTCCAGTGGTTCCGCTATGCTGCACGGTTCCACCAGGGGCTTCCCAGCAATCAGCTCAGCCTTTGCTCGTGAATCCCTCAGCTCCACCTCAAGCTTCCAAGCTCCGGACTCTCCCTCCCACCCATCAGCTCCACCATGGACTGCCATTCCTTAGGCTCCGCCAGGCCCCCTTCGTCCCTCTGGCTCCACCTTGGTCCGTTGTCGCTCTTGCTTTGCCTCGGACTTCAGAGTCAGGAGCTTGGCAACACCCTGACTCTTCCTCACTCCCACAGTCCCACCATCTTCACCCGGTCTGCCAAACACACGCCTCCACCTTGGTCACGCCCATCTGCAGTTCCACCGTAGCCCTCCAGGCCTTCAGCATCACCCTTACTCTTCGTTCCTTGGTCTCCATCTTTGCATTTATTTGATCAAAAATACAGTAAAATTGTAATATTGTGAAACATAATATTATTACAATTCAAAATAGCTTTTTTCTATTTTAATATATTTTAAAATAATTTATTCCTGTGATGGCAAAGCTGAATTTTCATCGGCCATTACTTCAGTCTGATTTGGTGCTCAAGAAATATTTATTTTTATTATCAGTGTTGTTCGAGTTCATATTGAAATTTTAGTGATTGCAAGAGAATCAAAGTCTCCATTTGCTCTCCATTTAATTGCATTGGTGTCTAGAAGAAGCAACTGTGATGTAATTGGTAACTTGGAGATCTCATTTGTGATTTTTTTTATTTATTTATTTATTTTTTTCTTTCTTCTTTCGTTCCTGTTTGTTTACCAGCATACTCGGAGGAGGATGAATCGTGTAGCAGAGTCTTATCTGGAGCCTCCAGTGTAACACTGGAGCAGCCCAGCATGGAGCACAGCAGCATCAGCCTTCACAACCATCTGCACATTAACAAGCTCAATCAGCCGAGGTGAGGATCAGCAATCTGTCAGTATGAGCATTACAATGTATGACCAGGAACATCATGATATATGTTGTGAGGTTACCTCTTGGCCAACAAGTCAACAATATACACAGTAATTTCTCACTGCTTTTATGAACAAAAAGATGCCCATGTATATCTGAGTGCACTATTTTGCATTGTGATGATAGTGAACATTTTGATGGCAAACTTTAGTCGCCAACCCCAGGATGGCATCCTTGTAATGCCACTGCTTCAGAACGTAGCATAATAATTTTTTTTAGCAAACATACAGCATGGAAACATCCAGTTTGCTGCTTTGATACATATGGGAACAATTTTACTTGAGTCTAATTAGCTATTTGTCACTGACTGGAGGACTCCCATCTGCAGTGCATATATGTGCATCAACCACAGCAGTTAACAACATGTGCTTATGATGTGAAACATTAAAACAGCACACCCGATGCGATGGGAGCAAATCGTCCCTGCCCTGAGAACGAAGACATTATGAAGTGTGGCAACACATGTTTCTTCAGTAGAAAAATTATCATCATTATGCATTCGCATGGGTCTTTTTACAACACACGGTTAACCCATGACCTGTTCTCTCAATATTACTGTTTCGTTGTCACGCAAATATGCTGATTGTGAAGGGATTTGATTTGATCTGGATGTCTTGCATTAAGATGTTTATACAATCTTATGCCATATGGACAATGCAGAGATCATAGGGATTTTTTTGCAGTTTTGGTCACTGTTGTGGTCATTGCTGAGTCTTGCGTAAATTTTGGTTCTTAGAAATGGCTTTAATAATTGTTCTCATTATTTAATTTTTCTTTATTGTTGTTGTTAAAGAAGCGTGGTTATGCTTTCTCTCACCACAAACAGGCAGTGTTTGTTTCTGAGCGTTTGCTTATCCAGACGTGTCCGGAAAGGGAACACATGCCACGACTTGCTTTATGTAAACAACAATCACTCTTGAGGTGATGTGACAAAAACAGAACTCTGTGGCTGTAAACAGGAAATGTGTTTTATCAAATAACAAAACACATCAGCAGAACCTACTTAACACTTCACGCACACTATTTGTTGCCAGCTATCCTACCACTGACTATGTGACAGAAACATTGAAGGCTTGGGTTTGTGGTCCCAAAACAGAAAGCTCATTTTTTCCCAAATGGGTTTTAAATTATATTAAACATTTTATAACTAAATGATCTTTTCTAACTCCCATCATCAGAATCTGATCCCATTGCAAAATGTGTTTCGTTTGGCAAAAAAAAAGCATTTAGGAGATTTTGCTTACTGAGGATTGTTGTTATTTCAAAACCCTGTTATGAAATGTGAGATTTTGAGCGACTTGTGGTTCAATTTTGAGTGGGTGTATGCTGATGGACTTTCTTTTAAAGTATGTATCAGAAAAGATTTATATCATTTAGAGTTCCTCTGGATATTTGGTCTTTCATCAGTTATTAGCCATTTGATCTTCCTGCCAAAAGAATCATTCAGTTTGATATATGTTTGCATTAAAATATATGGGTAGTTGAAATACTCTGTTATGTCCTGCAGTTTGACAAGCTTTACTTCATCTAAAACTATTTGAGCATTTTCCACATGATTTTATAATTTATATTCATGCTGTTTTATGACCTCATATTAAGAGACTACAAGGACTTTTTGTACTTTAAAATTCATATCACTTTATACCACCATTTAAAATGAACTACTGAAGTGATTAAAATGGCAAAACTTTCACAGCTTCTAAAATACACACTTTTCCTTATACAGAACCATTTAAAGAAAGACATTTTATTTAGCAAAGATTCATTAAATCGATCAAAAGTGGCAGTAAAGATATTTACATTGTTACAAAAGATTTCTATTTAAAGTAAATGCGGTTCTTTTGAACTTTTGCATTTTGGAAAAAATTCTAAAAAATGTATCACAGTTTCCACAAAAATATTAAGCAGCACAACTGTTTTCAACATTGATAATGATAAGAAATGTTTCTTGAGCAGCAAACTGGCATATTATATAATTATATAAGGATCATGTGACACTAAAGACTGGAGTAATATAGTTCCTGAAAATTCAGATTTGCCATCACAGGAATAAATGACTATTTAAGCACAATATTTCACAATATTAATGTTTTAACTTTATTTCTACTCAAATTCAGTCTTGGTGAGCTTCTTTCAAAAACACAATATCTTACCGACCTCAAAGCTTTGAATGGTGCTGTACATGCATATAAAATTGTACCTAAAATCTTGATGTTTATAAATCTAAAAATGCTCATGGCAAGTTATGTATTTACCTATCCATAAGCCCAATTAAATTAATATTTTTTAGTCAATGACTTGATGAGACATTAAAGTGCTTTTGGAGCTCCTTTAATAGTCAGAGCAATGTTTGGCTGTAGTAATAACTTTTGGTCCACCTGTAAGTTTAAAAGGAGGACTGTTGGATCCATAAAATCTTTTCCGAGATGAAAGTTCCTTCCCTGTAAAGTTGAGTCATTACATTCACTTATTTAATGACCTCCTTAAACATGACAGGATACGTTACCTAAATGTCTTTGAGCAAGTCTTTCACTGCAGTGTGCTGGCCGAAAATAACGCAGTGTCAACCAAGAGGAGGATCAGTGTGATGGGTAAATTGGGATTTTTAAACGCTGCATGAAAGATTCCTCTCATTCCAGCCTAAGGGTGCGTACGGGCAGCTGGCTGTGATTAGTGCATATAGAGAGGCTCGCTGTGAAAATATGGAGTGGAGCTGTTTTCTGAGTTTTGTGCTGACAGCCGCTCTATTGGGACTCAGCCCTCTGCTCCACACACATGGCAGCGCTGCAGGGCTCCCACCAAACACACACACCACTTATCTTCCTCTCTATACTCTGGAGCCCAGTGACAGGACACGGCACTTCAGACCTGTAACATGATGAATGGATGGATACATGTCTCAAATTCTGTGTTCATTTTACCAAACTTTTTTTTTAAAGTTATATTTATGGGCTTTTGTGCCTTTATTCGGAGAGGACAGTGGAGAGCAGACAGGAAAGCGTTGCGCAGATAGAGGGAGGTAGGATCGGCAAAGAACGGGAGACGGGAATCGAACTCGGGTCGCCGTGATGAACGCATTTGCGCATATGTTGGCGCACTGACCACTAGGATATCGGCGCCTACTTGATCAAACATTTTGAGCTAAAAATCCCTAAACAAGTTTTTAAAATTTAAAGTTTGTTTTTTTTATTTTTTTGCTAATAGTGGTGGGTCAACTGGAGTTACATTGAAACCAGTAAAATGTATATTCAGAAAAATATTTGTGTATAAAATCAAAATGAAATAAGATTTATTTCCCAGAAGAAAAATCCTTCCTTTTTTTTTGTTGAACTTGTAGCCCTGTACACATACACAAAACAATGTCAAAAATATTAAATAAATAAGAGCAGTAAATAATAATGAATAAAATATAAACTGAAAAAATAAAATGTAATAACTTTAAATAAAAATCAAACAAAAATAAAAAATGTTAATTACAAAATATAAATGAAATATTATAAACATGATAAAATGGACACATTTCAAGATATATTCTTATTGTTTTATTAATTTTATTTATATAAATGTTAAAATAAATGCTTAAACAAAATGGATAATTTGTATTACCACAACTCATCACCAATATCATGTTGTTATATTATCAAAAAGTTGTACAAATATTAAATGTGTGGCTGTTCCATATTTTCATATTTCTAAGATTCTTTCCTAAGTTTCTTTCTCACGAGATGTTTCATAAATAGTATTTTAATGCTTTATTAATTTTTCATCTTTTGTTTTGTTCACAGA
>RJVU01044706.1:6092412-6112238 GCA_003731715.1 Anabarilius grahami
TATATGTGTATGCATGTATACTGTATGTATGTATGCATGTACCAGGTTAGTTGACACTGGGGTGTAGCTCCATTCAGGCTGATGTGAGTTATATTGACACAAGCATCTTGTTGATGAATAACACTGAAGATCTTCCAAAGGACACTTGGGTCGAACACCCTTGGGCCTCTCTGTAAGGGGTTACATCAGTTAAATGAACACTGTGCTCCACATAAAGTACATCATGATGGTTCTTTGCAGGCTAGCTGTGAATCAGTTACAGCCTATGCTGGGCTCTCAAAGAGGAATGAGTTAGAAATAGAAACATTCTTTCATCAGTTACTGATCCTTACATAGTTGGATTAATGTATCAGACATGTCCAGAACTCTTAGTAAGTGCTGCATGTGAACTATTTGTTTTTATGTTTTGATTTTATGTCATGACAATCTTTTCTGAGATTTTTTTTTTTTTTTTTAAAAAGTTCTTGAATCTTGGCTGAATTTGGCATCCACTAGAATGAATGAATGAATGAATGTCAAAATGAAAACAATAACATACATTTTTTTTTCCTAATGAATGCATTATTTTTTTTAAATTCTTGACATACTGATATACTCTATATTTGAACTATAAATATAGAAAGAATTACGTTTATGAAACAATGAACCATGGGACTTGAATTTTCTAAGTAAATTAAAGGATTAGTTCACTTTCAAATGAAAATTAGCCCAAGCTTTACTCACCCTCAAGCCATCCTAGGTGTATATGACTTTCTTCTTTCAGATGATCACAGTCGGCGATATATTAATAAATATCCTGACGCATCCGAGCTTTATAATGGCAGTGAACGGGATCAACGAGTATGAGCTGAAGAAAGTGCTTCCATCTACATCCGTCCATCATAAATGTACTTCACACGGCTCCGGGCGGGTTAATAAAGGCCTTCTGAAGCGAAGCGATGCGTTTGTGTTTAAAAAAATATCCATATTTACCTAGTTATGAAGTAAATATTCAACTTGCGAAGAAAGTGTAAAACTCTCACAGTTTAAAAAGCTTATGCTACGTCCTACGCCGTCTAGGCTTGGGTATCGAGTATCGATTGGAACCGGGACTAGCTTTTCGATTTTCCCGGAATCGTTCAAAAGTTTAAATTTCGATTCCTAGTTTCGATTCCTAGTTTCGATTCACAGTCCGCCGACTGGAAGAAGAAACCGCTGAACACCAACGAAGAAGCGTCCATCGGAAGTGTTGGCATAACCGAGCGAGTCGAACATGGATAGCGTGCGTAGGCGGTCCAAAGTGTGGCTTCACTTTTTTTAAACAGAACGAAATCTCGCCAAAATGCAACATTTCCGGCAAGATTGTTTCGTGCATAGGAGTGTGCACGTCGAACATGATAAAGCACCTCCGAGTTCATGACTTCGGTAAAGTTGGTTTTATATTCGCACATTCGGGCATCCGTATTCAATAGCTTTGTTAATCACACTACATTGGACATTCAGTGGACATTCACAAGTAAATATGCCATTAAAACAATACTTGCCTATTTTGATCGACTGTGAAAAATGTTGTAAGTTGACAATCGTTGGTTGTCAATATCATGTCGCTGC
Organism: Anabarilius grahami; assembly: GCA_003731715.1. Taxonomy (NCBI): domain Eukaryota; kingdom Metazoa; phylum Chordata; class Actinopteri; order Cypriniformes; family Xenocyprididae; genus Anabarilius; species Anabarilius grahami. Next base: position 6,094,003 of record RJVU01044706.1, read on the forward strand.
TTAAAATTCGCAAACATTAATTTATTGCACATTTATTGGAAAGTCTGAATTTATCAGAAGTCCGAATGTGCGAATATAAAACCAACTTTACCGAAGTGAGTTCATGGAGTAGAAATAAATGTGTGCACAGCAGGAGATACTATCTGTCCAGAACGCTCACGCATCCTGCCTGAGAAGGCAGATATGATCATTTTCCTAAACAAGAACTGTTTCTGATTTTATACTGTACCTGCTGCTAATCTGGACTGGGTTTTACAAGTTGTTTCTTATTGTTTATTTGCTATTCTGCACCAGGTTAGCCCATCAGTGGGAGCACGGTAACATGTTCAAGTACCTGCAGCATCATACACTCATGTGTAAATGTGTTTTCATGGTTTTCAAAAATAAAGCTCTCTTGAGGAAAGTGTACCCCTGTGAAAATATATTCATAATTTATAATATTTATATTCAAGTTCATAGATTTGATATTTAAATTGTAGTTGAAAACAGCCCTGTGAGAAATTCATAGTAAAGTTCATAAAAAGTAAAAATTTCATAGAATTAAAATTGATGGAGAAGGTCAGACTATTTCCTTCAGAAAGACCGTTGGTTAGCTAGCTCATTTAAAATATCCTAAACTTTTTTTGACCCTGCCTCTTAAAAGAATCGGAATCGAGAATCGTTAGGAACCGGAATCGAAACAAGGAATCGGAATTGGAATCGGAATCGTTCAAATTCAAACGATACCCAACCCTAACGCCGTCCCTATTCAACTTATGGAAAAAGCTTAACTGATGCGACGCCAGTTCCATTATTTTGTAAGTGGAATACGGAAGGCGGTCTGGTGGAAGCTAGATATTTTACTTCATAACTTGCTAAATATGGATTTATTTTTTTTTTACACAAACGCATGGCTTTGCTTCAGAAGGCCTTTATTAACCCCCCGGAGCCGTGTGAAGTACATTTATGATGGATGTGGATGGAAGCACTTTCTTCAGCTCATACTCGTTGATCCCGTTTACTGCCATTATAAAGCTTGGATGCGTCAGGATATTTATTAATATATCTCAGATTGTGTTCATCAGAAAGAAGAAAGTCATACACACCTAGGATGGCTTGAGGGTGAGTAACGCTTGGGGTAATTTTCATTTGAAAGTGAACTAATCCTTTAAAGCCCATTAAAGAAATGTTAAGAGAAGTTAAGCATGCGTGAATTTAAAAGCAACTGCTGTGTTCTTTCAGACTTTCTCCGCTGGTTTGTGGAATCAACCTGGTCAGTGGTACCAATGAGCTCCAGTCTGTCTCTGAGAAACACAGCTCCTTCCTAAACCCACATCAAAAACTCAACCAGATGTTTAATGAAGTACCAATAAATCAGCAAGGTAAGAAAGCTATTCTGTATTACCTTCATTAATGTTAAAAAATGGTGAAAGGCATTCTTCATTCTGCTGGTTTTTATACTCTCGATATTTCCGCAAACTGACAACTTGTTGGCACCAATGCTGGAATATGCATTAACTTTACAAAATGCAGCGGCGTTAGTCAGCAAAGCAAGTCTGAGACAAAAACCTCCTTCAACTGATTTTACAGCCTGTTTCAGGAAGGCCTTCATTTACGGGAACACAGAGCATTTCATGAAGAGGGCCATTGTTGCTGTTAAAGATTTATAGTTGCATTTGCTTGTTTCCCATTGTCTACGTGGTTAGTTTATAATAACGAGTGGCAATGATTAAAATCTGGCTCTGTTAAATCAGTGTTCAACGACAGCTCAAAAACCACTAAATTAGATCATTTAATCAGATCCATGTGCATGTTAACCAGGACTAAGCTGGAAAGATTATTAGACCCCTTTGTAAACAAAATGTGAATTTTTAGGATACTCCATAAATCCTTTAATTAAATATTGAGGTGATTTTAAAAAGATGTTTGTCTTTTTATTGGTGGAATATCAAGTAATATAGGAAGTAGAAAATGCAAATAAAGTGTGTTTAGCTAATTCTGTACTTTCTGTGTCTTTGTCTAGTTTTTCAGGCCACTTTTAATCGAGTTGAGCAGATTTCCAGTAATGAAAGAGACGATCTGCATAATTTTGACCAAAATGGATTTCCTTTTACATGTATAAACTCCTCTGGTAAGTGTCAATTTATGTCAGTCAGCTCCTAACCTTCATCTCTGGTTTAATTCTGCAACCTCTCTCTTTGTTGGCAGGCTACAGCTTAACTCAGGACATACAGTAGGTGAGTGGGAATCGCCCCTCTTCCCTGTCCTGCTCTGGTCGGGATCTATATGAGCACTGCCTCAGTCAGATCTACTCTCTGTAGACTTGAGACACACCTTTTGAACCGCTGCATCTGAGAGCAGCAGTGTAGGAACAAGGACACGAAAGCATGTGCTTTGAGGAAGTGGAGCAACATTCATTGAGAGATTCCTTGAGCATGGAGTCAGAGAAAAGAGAGACTCCTTGGCTTGGGCACTGATCATGATGAAGATGATGATGATGCAGCAGCCTTATATTTTGATGCTGAATAGACACTGTAATTTTCTGTTTATGTGTGCATAGAGAATGTTAGGAGATATGCTGTTTATATTGAGTTGGTATGGTAACATGAAACAATTCTTTATATAACATGTTTTGTTGTATTTTCAGACATTAGTTTCATGTGTGATGCAATATCACATCATAGTGTACCATTTTGCTGCCTTTCTCAAATAAATTACAGAGAAGTATCTGTCTGTCTGTCCTGATTGTTTCAGGTGTTTGACCATGAAATGCTCCTCTGCAGGCTAACAGAAGGAAGTATTACTATAGTATGAATACTGCCATCTTGTGGTTAACTCGAATATAACGCCTAAAATGTTTGTCTTCCTTTTACTCGAACTGTAGTACTAATAACTAATAATAAGGTGACCAGATTTCTGAAATGAGAACCGGGGACATTTCCTAGTTCTTCAGTGGTCAAAATATAACTGAAATCTAATTAATTATGAATAAAAATAAATAAATAAAAAAACGGGGACAGACTACATTTGGGGGGTGGGGATGAGGGGATATAATAATCACACTATGAAAGCAGATCAAAACAGTAGGTAATTACATGTTTGGTTTTTTGTTTTGTTTTTACAAAAACGCACATTACAAAAAAATATAAGAACGTGATAAATACTGTATTTAACCTTTTTTACACTTTCTAATTGTATTTAAAGGGTTAGTTCACCCCAAAATGAAAATAATGTCATTAATTATTTACCCTCATGTTCCACACCCATAAGGCCTTTATTCATCTTCGGGACACAAATTAAGATATTTTGATTAAATCCGATGGCTCAGTGAGGCCTGCATAGACAGCAATAACATTTCCTCTCTTCAAGATCCATAAAGGTACTAAAACATATTTAAAATAGTTCATGTGAGTTCAGTGGTTCTATTCTAATATTATAAAGCGACAAGAATACTTTTTGTGCGCCAAAGAAAAACTAAATAACGACATTTCAACAATATAGTGATGGGCCGATTTCAAAACACTGCTTCGGAGCTTCACGAATCGAATCAGTTTTAGTACCTTTATGGATCTTGAGAGAGGAAGTGTCATTGCTGTGAATGTAGGCCTCACTGAGCCATCAGATTTTATCAAAAATATCTTAATTTGTGTTCCGAAGATGAATGAAGGCCTTACAGGTGTGGAACGACATGAGGGTGAGTATTTTGGGGTGAACTCACCCTTTAATATTTTCACAAACTGTGAATTTGCTGTATACAGTAATTACAACTTTTTGTAACTTTTGTTGAAAATGGACCTTCACCATCGTTAATTAGGGTTATTTAGCACTTAAGGCTCATTTTGAGCACAAAGTAGCCTATGTGCCCTCTGCAAATGTAACCAGTTGTCGCAAGTGTAAGGTTAGTTGATTATTTTTGTATTATCGGGCTGTAGATGTATGTGGGGGAATTACTGTGTTGTGACGGCGGAACTTTCGCGAACGTGTAAAATTGTGCGCAAAACAAAAATACCACACCATGTTCAGAATCTGTTATAGCCTATAATACATACAGATAATATTACTTTAATTTAACATGGGTAGTTAGAATCTGACTACCTTCAAACTACTTTGTCTCTTTGGTAATTGATGATAACAGTGATTTCTCATATCTCGTTCTTCATGGCTAAAGTAGTCAGGGTTGCCAGGTCCCAGAACAATTTCCAGCCCAAAGCTCATTCAAAAAGGGAATGAAAACTAGCCCAATTTCCCCCTGCCCCATCTAATCATAGCTGACAGCTGCGTTATTCTCATAATGCGCCTTGGTAAACTATATTTTTTTTATTCTGTTTTAAATTTTATTTTGATAATTTTAGCTCGACTTTATATGTAACATATGCACATTATTTTATCTGTATTTTATTACTCTTCATTCACTACTTTTTAATTTTTTTTGTCGGCCTACTGTTTCTTTGATTTTAATTTTCAGCATTCATGATAAAGTTCAAAATTAGGGCTGGGCAATATGACCAGAAATGTTTTGACAATATTATTTTTATATATCATATGATATAGATATTTATCAGTATATTAATTTACCATTAATGGGGAAGGATATGATCTCCACGTGTTTGTTAGACCTTGAGAATGAATGTAAACACAGCCTGTTTGTTTACAATTAAACTGCATTAAGCCACCTTTTAATTTAGGGCCCCATTAAATCTAATTTATTTTCCCTGTGTCTTATGATTTAATAATTTATCATCAACAATAGTGTTTAATGAAATTAATTAATTAAACTAACAATTATCAACTGATCAATCTTAAATGAAAATATAACATAATTTTCATATAATTTACAACAAAACATTGCATTTTTATTTTTTGTCAAATAAGATCTGCACAACAGTTAATATTAAAACATGGATGGAAAAATATCTTGGTTGTATTCCTTACAAACAATGGTTATATTATTATTACTTTGAGCAGTACATTTTACTATTTTATAGTAATATATTTCTGTTAAGATGAATTTCAGTTTTTTTTCCAAATGAATCGGTGAAAAAATCTCTGAAGTGTCTCAGAGCAGTTCTGGAGATAAAGTTAATGTGTTCATGTCCTCATTTATTGAGAAGGCAGGTGTTTAAAACACTGTAAGCGTCCACGTATGTTTGAGTTTGTGTAGTACAACTACGCTGTTCATTCACACAGAGACACGCAAAACATGCAGAATTATAAGCGGCTTTGACTGGTTTCATTTCTGCTGTTGGTGAAACTCACGTAACAGTTTGTGGTGACATCAAACGTTCCCCCATACCGTCTCTCCTCCGTCCTTGGATTGCCAGGTATCCATTTCAAGCATAGGGCTACTACACATTAGTTAAATGATACATTTTCATTTCCTTTTTCTACAGATAAACTTTATTGCGGCCGCGGTACATTATAAAAGTAGCCCAAAAAAACGCAACCCGCGCCTCTGTAATTTTTCCCGCAACTGCGTTTTCAAAATAGCCCAATTGTGCGGGAAAACCGCGACCCTGGCAACTATGAAAGTAGTGGAGCTCAATCAGTGTATCTCCAGCCCCCTCTGTTGGTAAAAGTAATCACTACACGACTGCTCTGGCAAGCAGCAGTCTGTTGCTCGGGCTTTTTGCAGTGTATTTGCGGGTTGTTTTGAACGTGCTGTAAAACAGGGACATTTTCGGGGACAGCTCTAGTCGGAGACAGGACTCCAAAAAAAAACGGTAGCCTGTCCCTGGAAAATGTGGACGTCTGATCACCCATCGCTAATAAGCATCTCTTTTGGTATTTATAGGCTATTATTCTTAGATTATTCTAATGTTTTTCAGCTCTTGGTAGGACATTTTTTTTTCTTGCCTTGCTCATCGAGGGATTTAAAATAATTAGGCATATGCACGATTTTCTGTGAAGTTGCTATGAAGCAAAACATTTTTTTTCTTTTCAATGCAAAAAAAATAAAATACACAATTGTTTATAATATACAACTTTATATACAATACACAAAATGCAACTATGTTCAATGTCAGAATACAGAGGAGAAAAAAAAATAATTTACTAAAGACTGAAAAAAAAATACAGAAGAGGAACATGAGGGTAAGATGTATAATTTATACATCAATTATAGTATACATCAAAGTCACTGCAAATTGAAGTCGTCTCACTTCCTTTATTATTTAATGAAGATGAAATAGTGTTAAAGCAACAGATTATGAAAAGCACTACAAGTATAAAACAACGTGTCTAAAAGTCAACCTCAAAGAGGTAAATAAAATACATGTATTTGCGATAATATTAAGTGATAAATATTGACAGCATCATGTTTTGCCGATCTACCAATCTGATTTTAACTGAAAGAGCGCGAGCAGCGTGTTGTTGCTATGGTTACCACCTCAGCAGGCCAACGCAATTTCTCGCAAGCGTCACTCTTTTATGGTTTGTGGACTTTTACTCAACTCTCGGGGTTACTGAAACGTTGTTTGAAAACGCTCTTGAAACGAATCAACATATAGTTTCATGTAAAAGGAATATTCATTTTTAAGAGCCCCCAACTCCCCACATGCTCAGACCTCACAGCATGAAGCAAGTGAGGGGAAGTCAGCCCTGCCAGGTAAGTTTCCCTTCTGCTGTGTTCAACTTTCCCTCTGCATCACACAGACAGGAAGCAGAATTTCCACATTCCAGCCGGCGTTGTGTTGATCGGGACACACCCAGCGCTCGCACACACACACATTGTACAGTAGAGACGCGATGGGACTGCTGCTCTCGCGCTTTGTGTTGCGCTCATCTGAATGAATGACAGTTCAACAGCTCACAATAATGACACGTGAAGGTAAGCGTCACTTTACTGTTGCTCTGTTACTATTGCACCCATGTATTTGCCAGAGTGAATTGTAGTAAAGTTAGAACTGCTCCGGTAATGTACAGTGGACATTTGATAAATAACTTTTTAGTAAATTTATTAACTAGAAACGTCTTATGTTGAAAGTTTTTGCTTTGCAGACATAATCGGATTGTTTTTGTATTGACTTGTTACTGTTTTATCAGTGCTAACCAGACGCGTTGTGAAGTTGCGCTTGAGTAAAATAAAAGATCCGCTATCTGAGAGGAAAGTGCCGGACTGGGTGTAACAGCGCGCATTGTTCTGCCATGAGATCATGTAGGATAGGTTGGAATATACTCATCACTTTAATGCATTCGTTTACACATTAGGAAGAAAACTTTTTAGTTTGTATGTCATATTTAATATGCCCCTCTTTCCTTAATGTTTAGTTGGAACAAACCTTGCGCTCCAGATAGGCTACTTGTACCTTTAACCTCACAGTATTGATCTCCCTTGCACAATATATGGATAACTCAGTCACTATAACATGTTTATTTATTAATAGGTCTATTTATTATAGGTTGTGTCCTTTTTACTGGCCTGAATATTTCTATTTCCAATTGAACTCATATTTTGAGGACTAGCAGTTGCATCCATTAATAAATTAAAGGGTTAGTTCACCCAAAAATGATATTTCTGTCATTAATTACTCACCCTCATGTCGTCCCAAACCCTTAAGCTCTTCGTACATCTTCGGAACACAAATTAAGATATTATTGATGAAATCCGAGGGTTTCTGAAGCTCACATAGGCAGCAACGTCATTGCACCTTTTGAAGTCCGGAAAGGTAGTAAAGACATTGTTAAAATAGTCAACATGACTACAGTGGTTCAAAAATATCTACTTTATTGAACAATTTGAACTGTTGTCGCAGTTGAGATAGTGAACGCAGTTCCATGTTCTACGCCAGAACGCCGACTCTGCATCACACGCACGCGTCCTGCTGCTCACGTGTACAGGGTCGGCCAATCATATAATTATTATACTGAGCCGTTGTTGTGCTGAATTGTGACCCCTGCCAAATTATGGGGTTAGGCAATCAGATAGCGACTTCAACGAGGGGGTAATAATTTGGCAGGGAGTCGAAATTCCTTACAACACCTGTGTTCGGACGTAAACACGGAAGGCCTGAACTGCGTTCACTACGTCAACTGCGTATGACAACAGTTCAAATTGTTGAATAAAGTCGTTATTTTTGTTTTGTTTTTGCACACAAAACGTATTCTCGTCACTTCATAACATTAAGGTTGGACCACTGTAGTCACATGAACTATTTTAATGATGTCTTAAATACCTTTCTGGACCTCAAAAGATGTAATGATGCTGCTGCCTATGTGTACTTCAGAAACTGTTGGATTTCATCCAAAATATCTTAATTTGTGTTCCGAAGATGAACGAAGGTCTAAAGGGTTTGGGACGATATGAGGGTGAATAATTAATGACAGAAATTTCATTTTTGGATGAACTAACCCTTTAAATGGGGAAACACAAAGACCATTTTTTTATTATTAACATTTAGTTTAAAGAAAATAAACCGTTATAGCTGGAAGGATCTAGCTGTTTGTTTGCGTGTGTGATTGTGTCAGTTTTTTTTCCTACATGGGAACCACCACAAGACAGAAAAGTTTCTGTGATGGTCCGGTTTAGGCTTACAGGATATAAAATATCATTAGCTCAGTATAAAACAATAGTCAATGGAAAGTTGATTAGAAAAGCAAACCTGTGTGCATGTAAGAGAGAGATCAGCACTTATCTGGTGCTTAGATCAAAATTTAAGTGATTGTTTTGTTAGGGCTTGTTTGCTGAACGTAAGCTTGCCAAGATTGTTTTTCTTCAATGACATTAAGTGCTTAAAATTTAGAGCACATTATAAAGGACTTAAGCCGGGGACACACTTAATAATTGTAAGGCCGATTATGAATGTAATTTGATACTTATGACTGATCGTGCTCAAATTTGTCCAGTCAGAGCCAGCTGCGTTCAGTCTGCGATTACAGTCGGTGTTTAAATTCCGTGTGTAAATATATAAATCTGCTTCAGTCGAAGGAAACAGTCTTTGTGTGTTGAGCTCAGTCGTTAAGTGTGTCCCCCGGCTTTAATGTGGGTTTGGACATCTTAGATTAAATCTGCAAATCTCTAAATTGTGATACTTTATTACCTATCATTACTTCATTATAAGAATTACTTGTAATGGCTGATTTTCTGTTTTAAAACTAGATTTATGATGTTTGTCACTTTAACAGAGACACAGAAAATCCTGGGCCGGTAAACAAATAGCTGTTGATGATATCTAAAGTAAAATGAGTGTTTCAGCAGTACTGAATGCAGGGCTGGATTGGCCTGGTTCCTCACCCCTCGTTCCTGATGTGGATAGTCTGTGTTGTCAGGGGGTTTGCACATTCCACTCCTATTGTTTACATCAGGAAAGTCTGATGCCAGGCCTGTACTTGTGGGGGAACGAAAACATGTACAGTCCTCTGCACAGCAGGGAAAAAGATACCGGAGTAAAGTTTTCTTAAAGATAAGAGAAGAATTTGCTTTTCCCCCTGAAACTACTCATAAAAAAACCAAAATGTAGTAAAAAAAAAAAAGTCTTATTTTCACTAATAAAAGAAAAACATTTGCATTAATTCTTTCGGATATATCGTTATACATGCAGTGGTCGCTGTCAATAATCAGTGTAAGCATAAATTTATGTTTTCATAGCTTCAGAAATTATATTACATACTTCTGTTTTATGAACGTGAACAGGAAAGCACTTATTGTCTTGCACCTCAGCCATCAAAGGATGTGTGGGCGATATATTTGTTCAGTTTCCAACCAACCGTGAGCTGCATGGTTGCCAGATATGATGTTTCTCCGTGAAGCGTGGACTCCTGATCCCAGACTCACCTCATCGCCATGCCAACTCTCACACTAATGACAACAGTGCCGAAGCCATGGCAGTGTTGCTATGCACATGGGATCTTTACCTCTCTGCTCAAACCAAGCAAGCAGATCCCTGGAGGTCAAGCTAGAACATAACAGAAAGAGAGAGAATAGATGTGCATGCGATATTTTACTCTTAAGATGTAGAATCAGAGAGCAAAACTATAAGTCGTTTTTTTTGTTGACTGTTCAAAGTGTAGCACTTTCAAAACTGTTTGTTTTAGTGGTCCGACCTGTCAAACCAATTTGATTAATATTCCTAGGTATAGTAGCCATCACTCATTTAAGTAAAATATATTGTTTCTTTTTATAAAATATGTAATATTAGAATATATAAAACAATATTATATCAAAATTGTATATGTGCACTGCAATATATATATAAAAAGTAATAAATGACTGAATGTTAATTCATTTTAACATTTTAAAGGTTGGGTAAAGTGGGTAGGCCTAATTGACAGAATTCTTTGAAACTAATTGAATGGAACAGAATGAAACTACCGTAATGTCAAATTAGTTAAATGCATTAAATGTGATGGCATACATGATAAAATTATGAGCATTTGTACATCTCTAAAACTATGTTTTAGATGTTGTCAATTAATGTTTATGTTTCAGTGTTAAACGATTAGTTCACTTCAGAATTACAATTTCATGATAATTTACTCACCCCCATGTCATCCAAGATGTTTATGTCTTTCTTTCTTCAGTTGAAAAGAAACTATGGTTTTTGAGGAAAACATTCCAGGATTTTTCACCATATAGTGGACTTCAGGGTTCAATGGTTGAAGGTCCAAATTGCAGTTTCAGTGCAGCTTTGAATAGCTCTACACAATCCCAGACGAGGAATAAGGGTCTTATCTAGGAAAGCATTTTCTAAATAAAAAAAATAAAAAAATTATATACTTTTTAACCACAAATGCTCGTCTTGCACTAGCTCTGCGATGCGCCATGTGTTACGTAGGCGGAAGTACCGCGGTAGGGTGAAAAACTAATCTCTTTTTGTCCTCCAACTTTAAAATCGTCCGACAACGTAGTTTTACTTTTTCTTTTTCTTTTTTTTTCAAGGCTGTTTGACTTAGGCACGTTCACTTTTAAACACTTTCTCTCGCAAGATGAGCATTTGTGGTTAAAAGTATATAATTTTTATTTTTTTTTAGAAAACGACAGATCGTTTTGCTAGATAAGACCCTTATTCCTCGGCTGGGATCATGTAGAGCCCTTTGAAGCTGCATTGAAACTGCAATTTGGACCTTCAAGCCATTGAACCCTGTTGAAGTCCACTGTATGGAAAAAAAACCCGGAATGTTTTCCTCAAAAATCTTAATTTCTTTTCGACTAAAGAAAGACATAAACATCTTGGATGACATGGGGGTGAGTAAATTATCAGGAAATTTTAATTCTGAAGTGAACTAATCCTTTAAGGCCCCGATATACTTCAAATGAAATCGAAGAACGAACTGATGTGATGTCATTTCGAACAAAATCAGGCCAAAACGAATTTCGTTTGTGTTTGTTTTAGGAGTTTGAAATGGCTTGCTGAAGCAAACTCTGAGGAAAGGTTCGCTGCAGCTGCCAGAGTCATTAAGCAATCTATTGAATAAAATGCAATATAAATAAATGTGACGTGACTTTACTGGAGTGCTAATTTGCAGAGCTTGTGCTAACATACCCATGTTGTTATGATCAGATGCTTTTCTTATGCTTTCTATAAAAAAAATCCTTGCTGTTTTCTCATTTTTGTTGTGTTTATTTTGTTACTGAGAGGAAAGCGTGCAGCACATATTTACATATTCATCTAAACGCTGCTCTCAGCAGTGTGGGTAGCATCAGATGTTCGATAACAGTATATCGCTGCTGACGTATTTCGAACTTCTATTTACCCCTAAACAAAGAACTTCGCCGAATCGCCGTGAGTATATCGAGGCCTTTAGGAGTGTTTGGGAAACCTCTTTGGAAACAATCATTATTTTTGTCATTCCATTTGGTGCCACACATGGTAAAGAAATTACATAATTCACTGTTTAATTATTATAAGTTTGAAGTTTTGTCTAATCCTTGCTTTTTTTATTTTATTGTAGGGCTTGTCTTTTTATGCGGGTTGGGGATTCTCCAAATGCTGCATTTGACTGAAGGAAGCACTGGGGGATGTGGGTGTCCTGTGGCCAGCATTTTGTCTCATTTTCCATCTAAGGTACCCAATGACACATGCTGCTTGAACTACTCAGGATCCACGTTTAACCAGATGTCTTGGTCGGCTTTTTTGTCACATACACACCTGCAGATTTTGGACCTGACGAACTGTAATATCAGTCACATTGATCACAGTGAGGTCGGTGTTGCTGTCAGTTCACTGAGAGAGCTGTATCTCAGCCAGAACAGACTAACATCTCTCCCAGCTGACTTCCTCACTAAAGCTTATAGTTTAGAAGTGCTGGATTTGGGAGTGAATCATCTGAAGGATCTGCCCGAGCGATTTCTGCAGACCTCGGACAAACTGCGAGTGCTGATCCTGGGATGGAACCAGCTGAGCGCTCTGCCTCATTCAGCGCTTAAGCCTTCGCTAAAGCATCTAGAGCTCATTGGAAACCCCTGGGACTGTACATGCTCACTGTGGGAGGGGCTTCAAAGTGGTCTGCATGACAACTCCAGCAGCCTTCAGGACCTCGTAGGTAATCTGACCTGTGCCTCCCCTCAAAATCTGGCTGGGCGGACGATTTGGTCTTTGCAGACCACTGACGTGTGTCATTTGGCCAACCTGACCGCTCTCTTCATCCTGCTTCCCCTGCTCCTGCTCCTCAGTTTGGTGCTGTGCTGGTGCTGTGGCAGAAAAAAGAAGAGGAAAGAGACTCCCTCGTTCAGCCCAAATCGCAAAAGGGCCAACAACTCCCATTGCAACGGACGGTGGCCACATGCCAAACTGCCCACTGAGGAGTCAGCAGTGTCTGTTGATGGCGGCAAGGAGGTCATACTGAGGAACCAGCTGATGCTTCAGCCCTCGTCCACCCTGTTAGGCAGCACTCGGGATATTTATGAGGAGGTGGAGATCAAACTGGGCTCTGTGGACTCGCTGGCTCCTCCGCCATCTACTTGCTCCACAGAAGGGACCGCAGGAAAGCAGGACCTGGACACGGTTAGTGTGAGCGAGGTGATGAAGGACTCGGCCGATCGGGAAAAGGCGTACTTGACCCAGTCCACTGAATACTACAGCCTGGTTCCTGGGATTGAAATCGAAGACTCTGATCATGGAGAGTATGAAAGTGTGGACCTCTCGTGACATTACAGGAAATGCCACATTTGGTTGAAATACTCAGAGATTTTATTAAAGGGATAGTTCCCCCAAAAATGAAAATTATCTTACTCACCCTCAAGCAATCCTACGTGTATATGACTATCTTCTTTCAGACGAACACAAATGGAGATATATTTAAAAAATATCCTGGCTCTCCCAAGCTTTATAATGGTAGTGAACGGGGAGCATGTTTTGAAGCCCAAAAAAAATGCATCCATCGATCATAAATATAATCCATATGGCTCCAGGGGGTTAATAAAGGTCCTCTGAAACAAAGCGGTGGGATTTGGTAAGAAAAATATACATATTTAAAACTTTATTAACTAAAATAAGTAGCTTCCGCCAAACGACCATAAGCATACTGCGCAAGTCGACTTGCGCCAAAAGAGTAACCCCTGATGCGTTGTAGGATGCAGGAGTAGCGTAAGTATAGACGCCTCTCGCTGTTTAAACAAATAGGCCTGTGCAACAAACTGAAGCTTCTCTTATATTGAAATCACCCAACATTTCTATTTAAAATTTCTCGTTTTAGACTTCTAATTCGGTGTTTTGTTTTGCTCTATCCTTTGAGCTTCCAAAGTTTTAAATATGGATATTTTTCTTACAAAAACCCATTGCATTGCTTCAGAAGGCCTTTATTAACCCCCTCAGGCTGTATGGATTATATTTATGATGGATTTTTTGGGGGCTTCAAAACACGCCCCACTCATTATTATAAAGCTTGGGAGAGCCAGGATATTTTTTAAATATATCCCCGATAGTGTTTGTCTGAAAGAAGACAGTCATATACACCTAGGTTGGCTTGAGGGTGGGTAAATCATGGGATAATTTTCATTTTTGGGTGAACTGTCCCTTTAAGTACACTGGAGTTTTGTGTCTCTGAATTGAATTGGATCACGTTATCCATGATTAAGTTATCCATAAGGAAGTCACTGCGCCAGTGTGGAACCATTACTTTTGCATACAATGTGAATGAATTACTGTACTGATAAAGTGTCAAACGAAGCTGTTTGGCAAGATAAGCTATCATATAGCTGTCGCCTGGATATTTTCATTATATCGAGATTTTTATATCTTCGTTGTCTACTGTAATTTAGTTGGGAAGTTTTTATTATTGTAATCTTACTTTGTTTCACATTCAGTTACAGTGTTTAGTGTACAATGTATTTGGTGTCCCATATAATTTATATATCATATTATGAAGAGGAACAGTAACAGTAGAGAGCAAGAGAACATTAGACAGAACCACAGTCCAACCTCTGGTCACTATCATAAGCAATCAAATCTGCCATTGTAACTATAATTGAAAACAGTGCTTTGCTAAAATTTGATGTATAATGGACCAACATTTCTCGTCTACACAGAAGTATGGAGGTTGGTATATGAAGTTTTTTCTAACTATATATGTTGAAAACAGTGACCATTTACTCAATAGTATCTAGCCTTTATCCACATTTGGCCACAGCTGATGTAATCATTATTTTTGGTCTTGTTAATAATTAATTTACTCTTAGCGAGTTCAAAATGTGCATAATCAAATCAACAGAAACAGCTATACTAGTCAAATGAAGTGGCTTTCAGATAATATCAGGCTGACTCAGCGAGTACAAGTTAACATAAGCAGATTTCAAAGGAAAGAATAAATAAAGCAAAAGAGTTTGAGTATGTACACCATACAGAACAAATCACTCTCAACTTTTACCTATAAAATGTCTTTTTCTATCTCACGTCCATTGTTATTGTAAACTAAAACTAAAACTATTAAAAATTGTAATAGTTTTCGTTAATTGAAATAAAACTGAAATGAAATCAAATATAAATATCAGATGAAAAACTTAAATGAAAATGAGAAATGTTTGCCTTGGCAACAAACAAAATTACTAAAACTTATACTGAAATAAAAAAAATATAATAAAACAAAATAGAAACATGAAAAAAACAATAAAAATGATAAAAGCACATAAAACAACAAACTAAAGTTGACATAAAAACATAAAAATATATATAATAGTGATAAATATATATTATAGTGTAGTGATTTCAAACTATTAATGAATACTGTGTATATATATTAAATAACACTGCCAATCTCATATTGACAAAATGGCAGAACAAATCTCTAACAAGAGTGATGGTGAAACAACACAGAGATGCTGACATGCAAACTGAACAAAACACACAGCTTTTGTAATCTTGGGTGCACATGAGTTACACTGGATATGACATTCTGTATAATTTTAATATGAGAGCTTGTGGCATTAACAAATAATCCTGAAAATGAGAAATTATATTTCATTCTTGCCTTCGAATAAATGCTTTTTCACATAATTGGTGTTCTGATGTTTTTGAGACTTTTCAGTGTTAATTAATTGGAGTATAGGCTCTAATCATTGGCTGTTTAACTGAAATTGTGAAAACATTTTTTTAAATTGAAATTTGTTAATTATACTGAGGCCCCAGAGAGCAAGTAAATGAATACAGCCCTTCCACACTTCTCACACTGGCCTTGGCAATATGCTGTTTATCTGCCTTTGTGTCCCCATAATGACCCTGCCCATTCATTAGTGGCTGAAATCACTCAGCAGTAATAAAAAGCTAGCTCTGATTTCCTCCTGTGTGGGAGTTTGTAATTATAGCATTGGGTTACTCAGTCCCAGTAAAACCTGCAGCACAGTAATGGCATCTATACCTGCCCTGCTGCTGGAAAGAGTGTTATTTTTGCACTTTACAGTTGTGAATCTCTATTTTCAAACAAACTAAAGATTACCTCTGAGAACACAAGCATGTTCTTTTAGAAGCATCCTTTTACTTAGACCATCATTGCAATTAAGAACATACCATAATCAAATTTATTATCACATAATTGTCATAGTGTTGCTTACCAAAGACATTTAATTTAGTGATTACCGAAAGGGTCATATTTCTTTTCTTCTTTTTTTCTTTTTACTAATTAAACTATTACCTTAAAAAAAGACTCGTATGTTTGCCTAGTGTATGATGTATTTTACATGTACAATAGATAGGCTATGCTTGCCTAAAGGAACGTTTATCGTGATTCTTCTCACCTTACTGAATTCAGGATCGAGCTTTTGCTGTTTGACAAGGAAAGAAATGAGTGTTCTGTTTAAATGAAGTGAACTCATATCGCCAGTGCTGTGATGGGTCTCCCAAACTGGTGTAACTCGGTGTAGGCTACTTTCTTTCTCTTATTGTCTACCGCCCCCTAGTGTTTTTTACTCCTCACACCCTGTGCATGAGCTGATGGAAATAGTTTGAAAGAATGTAATAATTTAATGATTACTTTAATTGATATTTTAACTATTTAAAAATCAACTGTGAGATTTACATCTGTATAAAAAGACAGCACATGTTCCTTGGCTGAAAATCTGTATAACTTTTAACGTTTTTAAATAAATAAATAAATGAGCAGCAGGCTTGAATCCTTTTAGGTTTAAATTTAAAGCCGTTTGAACTTTGGTTCAGTATCATGTTCAAGAACATATTTAGAACCTCTTTTTTATCAGTGAGAGAAGTCTTATAAAGACCACAAAAGCAGAAATAGAATATAAATAGAATACACAACAGCAATCAGTGTTATGAAATGAGTTCAGGTTGTTTGGTTGGATATAAAGCACTACTGGTTTTAAAATCACTGTTCTTTTGGGTGTGTTTGCCGATGAGCAGTTCACATGAGAATGGTTTTACAGCAGTGACATGAAAGAGGATTTATAACTTATGTAAATATTACTAAGGCCTTTCAAGAAATTCAGGTTTTATTGCATATGCTGTAACTATACACTTTTATACTTATTTAAAATTAACATTAACATGCATCAGAGAACAGGGATTCCCATACAGTGTGATTTCCAACCATTTTCCCCAGACATGGAGTTTGAGGCTCAAAGTTTGTCAGTGTTCTTACATAAGTTTTTTTTTTTTTTTAACTAAAACACTATTATAAACAAAGAGCAAAATCTTGATCAAGTGATAAATACCTTGTCATAAATTAGACCTTTACTGTGTGTTTTCAAGAGTAATCTTTCATAATGAAGACACCTGTGTGAAACTGACATTAACCACAAACATGATCTTTTAAACTGGGTTCCCAAACCATAAATCACCAGATGGATTATAGGTCCACATTAAAGACAGATATAAAGGTGAAGGCAAGAGGTGTGTTTTCTCTCTATAAGAAGACGGGCTTGAAAGGAGCTTGAGGTAAGAACAACAACAACAAAAAAATTACTGTTCCAGTGACGGAATTGTGGCAACTTGGGTTTTTCCTATAGTGTTCCACCATGACGGTGTCCTACACGCTCAAAGTGGCCAATGCCAAGTTTGGAGGCTTCTCAAAGTTGCTCTTCCGATGGAAAGGAAGCATTTACAAGCTTCTATACAGAGAATTCATGGTCTTCTGCTTACTGTACAGCTTCATCAGTGTTATATACAGGTATTGAGAGATTTCCAAACATTCAAATTATTCACATTTACAATTATCGATCATTTGGAAGTTTATTTTATTTATTTAAAGCAAATAGCATGTAAGCAATAGTACAACACAAGTGCAACTCATCAATCCATGTTGCATCTTACAGGTGTGTCCTCAATAACGAACAACAGGAGATGTTTGAGCGACTTGCACGTCATTGCAACAAGTTTGCTAAACTCATCCCTATGTCATTTGTTCTTGGTGAGCATAAATGTTCTGACCATAGCAACATGATATTACTTACTCCTTGGATTCCTTACAAGTTAAACTGGTCTGTGGTCCTTGTTAGGGTTCTATGTCACACAGGCGTTCCAACGCTGGTGGGGTCAATATACAAGCTTCCCCCTGCCAGATAACCTGATGATGGTTGTATCTGGGAATGTCCATGGCACAGATGAAAGAGGCCGTCTGCTGAGGAGAACTCTGATGAGATACGCAAACCTGTCATCGGTCCTCATCCTGCGCTCCATCAGTACGCGAGTACGCAAGAGATTCCCAACTCTGGAGGACATTGTGGAGGCAGGTAAGATCTAAATTTGCATCTGAAAATGTTTTGGAGGAATTTGAATAGAAGTACTTTTAAGTGGTTTTCCACATCTTCATCTAATGAAGTAAAAAGATACTGCATAGTTTTATATGGCAGACTGGGGTCCGGGGACCATCAGGGGGCC
>RJVU01044706.1:6112271-6135471 GCA_003731715.1 Anabarilius grahami
AAAAAAAAAAAAAGCACAAATAAATTTAAAAAAAGAAAAAAAATTAGATGAATAATTAAATAGATTAAAATAAAAATTGAATGCAAATTAGATTTATATAGAATAGATGAATAAATAAAACTGTTTTTAAAATAAATATTAATAAGTAGATTAAATTAATTAAATAAATAATACATTTAACAGTACAGTACTATATTGAGTATTAAGTAGAATGTAACTTAACAGATACTAAATATTTTCCTAATAATACTTTAAACTGGTATCACATAAAATTTAAATTGGTATAAATTGGGTCTTTATGCATGAAAATTGTCACCTTGGAATTATAAGGTTCTACCTTGACAAAACTGAGTTATTCACATATTCTTACTCTGTGACAACTTATTTACATTATGTGTGTGTGTTGCTGTTTTTTAAAGTTGTATACATTTTAGGAATAGTTTTTTTTAGGAAACAAAAAGGGTCTGTCCACAAAGGAGTATTACAGGATTAGTTCACTTTCAAATGAAAATTTCCTGATAATTTACTCACCCCCATGTCATCCAAGATATTCATGTCTTTCTTTCTTCAGTCGAAAAGAAATTAAGGTTTTTGATGAAAATATTCCAGGATTTTTCTCCATAGAGTGGACTTCAATGGCCTCCAAACGGCTGAAGGTCAGAATTAGTTTCATCACAGCTTCAAAGCGTTCTACGTGATCCCAGACGAGAAATAAGGGTCTTATCTAGAGAAACCATCACTCGTTTTCTAAATTAAAAAAAAAAAAATTATACATTTTAACCATAAATGCTCATCTTGAACTAGCTCTCTTCTTCTTCTTCTTCATCTTCTCTATTAGAATTCTGGCAGTGTAGACGCTGCTAAGTGTATTACTGCCCTCCTCAGGTCAAAGTTTGAACTAATTGTTAAATACTTGCACTAGCATATTGTATATGAGAATTTAGTTCAAACTTTGACCTGAGGAGGGCAGTAATATACTTAGCAGTGTCTACACTGCCGGAATTCAAATAGAGAAGAAGAAGAGAGCTAGCTCAAGATGAGCAGTTATGGTTAAAATGTATAAAATAAAATAAAGAAATTTGAAAATGAGCAATGGTTTCTCTAGATAAGACCCTTATTCCTCGTCTGGGATCGCGTAGAACGCTTTGAAGCTGCACTGAAACTGTAATTTTGACCTTCAACCGTGTGGAGGCCATTGAAGTCCACTATATGGAGAAAAATCCTGGAATGTTTTCATCAAAAACCTTAATTTCATTTAAACCGAAGAAAGAAGGACATGAACATCTTGGATGACATGGGGGTGAGTAAATTATCAGGAAATTTTTATTTGAAAGTGAACTAATCCTTTAAATGCAAAAAGATTAAGCTCAATATCTCTGTTCAGAACTGTTCAGAATGCAGGTAGAACCTTATAATTCCAAGGTGGTGAAATATGTAGTTCCCTTTTAAATTTTAGGATGGGTGTCCCTTGTGAGGATACTCATATTTGGTGCTCTATGGCCTTTAAAAGATTAAAATCCCCTTATTATTATCTATTATTTTGCAGGATTCATGACCGCAGAGGAGCTCAAGAAACTAAACCATCTGTACTCTGATTTTAACAAGTACTGGATGCCACTTGCCTGGTTTGCGAACCTGGCATCACAAGCAAGAAAAGAAGGGCGTGTGAAAGATGACATAGCCTTGCGACTGCTTATGGATGTAAGTGCGTTTAAACATGTCAAGATAATGCATATGCACAATAAAAGCACAATAATTCCTTCCTTTCTTCCTCTTTGTCAGGAGCTGAATAACTATAGGTCAAAGTGCAGCATGCTCTTCCATTATGACTGGATCAGTATTCCCTTGGTCTACACACAGGTGAAGCTCATCTAACAGATCTTTCATGGGTGTAGCTCACAGATTTCACCTCAGGTCATCTAACTTCTGTTTGGATGCAGGTAGTGACCGTGGCTGTGTATTCCTTCTTTACATTTTGCTTAATTGGGCGGCAGTTTGTGAAACCTGAGAAAGATGGGGAGAAGGTTCTGGACCTGTATGTCCCAATTTTCACTCTACTGGAGTTCTTCTTTTACGCTGGCTGGTTAAAGGTACGATGGGTAATATGAAAATAGTTTATTTTGTTCTACAAAATTGACTTGATTTCTCTAAAATCAAGGGTGTATTCATTATTAAAGGTAGGCGAACTTATTATCAACCCATTTGGAGAAGACGATGATGATTTTGAAACCAACCAACTCATAGATCGAAACATTCAGGTCAGTAAATCGATAAATACCCTTCTGCATTTCAAAGGACACATGTTTGATCATAACCATTCATGGCAGTTTTTAATTTTATTTAGGTTTCTATGCTAGCTGTAGATGATATGCATCAAAATCTTCCTCTCCTTGAGAAGGACAAATACTGGGTGGATAAGGGTCCTTCATATCCATCAGCTACTATGAAGCCTGTCTTCATGGGTTCTACACATGACATGAGGTGAAGAACTGCAACACCTATTTATATTTTACAAATACTTCAAATTTGTAAATATCAAAGGAGCGGAATTATATGTAGGGGAGAACATCAAAAAATTGGTGTTTTTCCAAAAGCCTGGACTTGTACTGCCAACTCTCAGCATCATTATTCCAATCATGTGAAGTCAGTTGGTCACTTAACATGGAATTATCAAATGCATTGGCCAAGTATGCGATTTTTGTTTAACTGTGAATGTTATCTGTTATCAAACACAATAAATTAAGTTATTGGTGATTATATAGTGTAAACAGAAATAGGTACTGTGGAGCAGCCCTCATCAACAGGAAACTGATATATGAAACCTGTATGCTGTCAGTATTTATGCATCAAATCCTTGAAAACATGATTTTCTCTGTCTTTTTGCATTATTGACTAGTAATTCTGTATTTATTAGGATACTGGAGGATGATAATGAGGAATCTGTACCAACCCCCAAGACACAAATGCTTGCCATCAATGTGTGGCCGACTACACACAGAGTAAAAAAGCAGAAGAGCAAGAACTTGCAGCAGTTATGTCTTTGCTGCAGAGCTAAATGTAAGAACGAGCGCTCGAGACTTGAACAGCCTTCCGAGAGCAACATCTCATCACCACCGCAGCAACAAAACATGACCATCTGCCAGGAAAAACTCTTGGGGTCACCTGAAACTACAGGACCAGCAAACCAAGACCCATAGATAAATGTGTAACTTCTCACTCTGATTTTACTTAACATGTATTTGGATAGTCAAGGATGAAAGGATATTTGATGCAATATTTGACCCCTCATCCCTTCTACAGTTTTTACCAATGTACACTACTGTTCAAAAGTTTGGTGTCAGTAAGACTTTGTTGAAATTTTTATCAGGGATGCTTTAAATTGCTTAAGTGTCAGTAAAGATGTTACAAAGGATTTTTTTTTAATGTCTAATGAAAGAAAAAAAAAAGTTTTACAAAAATATCAAGCAGCACAAGTCTTTCAACATTGTTTCTTGAGCACTAAATCATATTAAGATGATTTCTGACACTTGAGTTCATGCGACACTGAAGACGAGTAACAACTGCTGAAAATTCAGCTTCACAGGCAAATTATATTTTGAAAAAAAAAATGTTCAAATAGAAATTTTATTTGATTAATGAACTTTTCGTCAGTTAATTTGTAAAGACTTGTTTATAACCAACAGCTTTAAATGTAGAAATTAACACCTAGATAAATGCTTTCAATTGCTTGATTTATCATAGCTAATGCATTGACCAGTTGTAAGAAGTTTATAGATTGTGTAGTTCTTGGAATATTTTTCATATTAGAAGTTTCCATGACTCTTCAAAGCCTGCCATTCACAATATGCAACTTGTTAGAGTCATGTTGCATGTCAAAGTACACTTACTGATCAATTAGGATTGATCCTCAAGAAATGTACACAAGTATTGCAATGACTACTTTTATACAGGAAATTAAAACAGCACTTCAACACTTGTGGTTTTTCTAGGAGTTTATAACCAGTTAATGCAGTACAAGACAGGCTGCTTAACTTTCTCAATCCTCCTTTTGATAAATTGTGTAATGGAAGATCAGAGTAAATTTTACTTGCAACATCAACGTACACAAGCAGCAATTGCAAGATATAAAAGGGACTGAGTCCCCTTTTGGCAAAATACATTATACACAAGACAACTAAACTGTGTTGCATGAAATGAGAACAACATGCTGAGTTGGGGTATTTTCTTTAATGGTCGTATCAAAGAGAGCTGTACATTTATTTGCCTTTCTTGGCTTTAATCTTCCTCAGGTAGAACTCCAGTTCTTTGCCCTCAAGGATATAGCCATCGGCCCTGCCACACTGTCCCGGTCTGGAGGCAATGCAGGCTGGAGAGAAACAACCATAGATTAAACACTTAAATTGAAGGGCAATGTTGCTGAAGGCAACATTTCAGTGGGTATCAGAAATGGTATAAACTTCAGCACTGTTTTATCAGTAGCAGAACTGGTTAAAGTTTCATCATGATCACATCAGTATTATTTTAAGGCCTCTTAACACAACTTACCGAGAAGCTTCCCCTGCAGGAACTGCTCCTCCAACAGATGACTGATTTTGCTGTTCTTTCTGCGCACATCAAACTTCTTTTGGACCTTTTTAGACCTCTTCTTGTTCAGGGTTTCTTCTTCCTCAGGGGTCTGGATTGACAAATCAAATACAATTAGCAATATGCTGATACGTTGCACAATTTTTATATTTACAAGGATTTGTAAGCTACAAGCCTTCCTCAGTGTCTTAAACTGCATCACTCTCATTCAGTAGCAGAACTGACAATGTTATCATCAAAGAAAGACCATCACTTAAATTTTAAACCCTCTGAATTAGGAAAATCTTGACTGGACTTACCAGCTTGGCTCCCTTCTTCCTGCCAAGCGGGAGGGCGTAGTGAGACTCATACCACTGTCTGTAAGGAGTGCTGTCCACAAGGATCACACAGTTCTTCACCAGGGTCTTGGTTCTCACCAGCTCATTGTTAGAGGCATTGTAGACCACATCAATGATCCTGGTTTTACGGGTACAGCCTGAAATGACATTAACAATACATCAAAACCTGAAGAGAAACATCCAACAAAAGCTCAGAGTATACATTGGTGGAACATGACTTTCTCAGAGTTAAAACAATGTTATCCATCAGAAACATTCAGTAGCAGAACTGGACAAATTATCTTCATTGAAAGAGCTACACCTGTTTAAGCACCACCAAACATTTATAAACTCACATTCTGAGCCCCATGAGAAGTTGCCCACGTCGAGCCTCAAGGCACGGTATTTCTTGTTTCCACCACGGACTCTTAACGTGTGGATGCGGCGAGGTCCAATCTATGGAGAGCCACAAAGATGTTTATAAAAAGTAACAGATCCATGAAAACATACTTCGAGTTCAGCCATGTGTCAGTGTAACTATGACTAATCCTAACATTGGAAGGTCAAAGACTTTGACCAAAACGGCCAAAAATGACCAACCTAAGGACGTGTTTTCATCACTCACATTGGCATGAAGACTTACGTTCAGATAGCAGCATATTTGAGCTAGGTTTACCTTGGTATTTGCAGGAGGACGCCCGAGCTCATATTTCCTTTTCTTGTGGACGGGCTTGCGTTTTCCACCGGTCTTACGGCGTTTGTGCCAGTTGTCCCTTGAGATACCTTAAGTTAAGAGATTAAGATGCATTACAAAACAAATTTGAACGAAATCCGAGCATTCACTTCAAATGCACGCTTGAGTGTTCAGTTCTCCAAGGTGTTTATCCGCATTAACAATAGGATTCAATTGGATTCATCATGTACACTCAAGCTTAAATGTACAAAAAAAACAAAAGGCTCATTTACGCACCCTCATGTCGTCCCACACCTGTATGACTTTATACACAGAACACAACTCGGTCATCCTGCCTAAAATCTCCTTTCGCGCTCTATGGAAGAAAGTCATACAGGTATGTAGTAGATGACATGTTTAATTTTTTCGTTAAGTTAAGAGCTAAATCTGAAACTGCAGTCAGAAAATACACATTAGCAATATGCTAACAGTTCGGACGTCTTGAGCTCTAAGCCACTTTTCCATCTTTTCACAAACTGACACAGTAACACTGCTAAAATTAGTTGTACCCTGTTTCTGACGAGAAATATGAAGCAAACGATAGCTGGTTAACATTTATAAGCTATCAAACTCTACCTTTTAGCGCACGTTAGATAGCCATGCAGCCTCCGGTGATTGACACATGCATCCTCTGCGCGTTTAGCCTGTCGTGCTAACTGGTTTCTCATCCAAATTACATTTCTCAAACACAAAGATCCTTCACCTACGAAAAAACCCACCTTCTTCACATCTCGGCGTACAACTACAGCCTTATCTGCACTTTTAAACGCTGTTTGAAAGTATAAATCTAATGAGCGCAGCCATCTTGAGAAATGGCTGTAGTCACTTTCCCATCTTTTCTCGTTAAAATATCTGAAAAAGGCATTGAATCGTCTAATTTACGCCTATAATGCTTGAAATCTATCTTTGTGATATAGCACAAAATGAATTTAAACAAAAGCATAATCGGATAGAGCAGATGAAGACGGATTGTCCCCGCGATGAGAGTCTGAAAACACGTACCCATTCTCAGGCGCCGGCTAGAAAGAGGGCTAGCAGACGCTCATGGGCGGGTTTCAAGCAACCACATATCGCGAGAATACCTGGAGAAATCGCGAGAGTGGTACGTTGGGATCAGTGGGAAAACGCTTGACTGCCACCACGCGTTAGTAGGTCATAACTCCGAGATTTCCCATTGTTTTTTAGTCATACAAATAGTAATTTTTAACCATTGTAGGATTGGGTGCAAAAACTAAAACGGGTTAGGGCTTTTCTTATAAATCCTATTCTTCTTTTATTGCATTATTTATTTTGTATAGGAAAGAAACTTGTTGTAAAATATGCAAAACTTAGGTTTTACTCTCCAGTTTTTATATTTAGGAACCATAAAGTCATCTTTGTTTTTGCTCATAAGTCCATAAGCAATGTTCTTTTGAGAAAAGTAGCCTAAATGAAAGTATTTTAACTGATATCTGATCTTGAAGAAACAACATTCTCTTTACTAAACATTGATGGCTTTAACTTTAAACACTGGGCCCGGTTTTTCAAAAGTAATCCACTAGGATTTTGGATAACGGATTGGATCAAATCTTGAAAATGTGTTTTTCAAAAGAAAAAACGGATTACATAATCGGATTAGATCACGTAATCCAATCTTGGTTTTGATCCGGATCAAACCTTTAGTTTGGGTTTTTCAGAACTTTTTTGTAGGATTTGGATCACTTTGATCCAGAAAATCTGGATTAAACTGATCCCATCAGAAGGGTGGATTCAGCGTGGATTTCATGGCCAAAATGTAATGAAAACATTAAAAATGTATCAAATAATACTATATTTGGATCATGCAGTATCTTACAAGATATCCTATTTATTCATAAGGTTTTAATTTGATTTGTTCATCCGTCAGGCTACAGTGATTAGGTAGGCTTTAACGTATTCAGCCTGTTATAGGCCTACAGCAAAGTCGAAAGAGTTTGGGCTCATAAAATAATCCCCCAAACAGCTGTCAAAATTGAGCAAAAACAATACATTTTATTCTGTCACTAATTGATATATTCATCACAATCGAAAATATTTTTGTTTTTAGAATATTTATTAGTGATGCATGCAATGATTACAGAATAACCAAAAAAATGCAAAGAATGGCAATCACTGATTTTTGAAATCCAAATCAGAAATAGTGATTTCCCATCCTGTTTGAGCACTGGTTATCCAGATTTGGTGATCCTGAAAAGTTCCTATCCGGATCAGATTGATCCAATCCGATGTTGCTTTAAAAAACTGGCTCCAAAAGTAAACTGGATTACGTGATCACGGATCGCAAAAAAAGGATTTCTAAATCCGGATCAATTTTATCCGGATTAAACCTTTTGAAAAACCGGGCCCTGGGGACTTTTGGTACCGAGGAGCTAATAAACAAAATTGTGTCAGAATTAGGATTTTAATAAAGTTATAGGCTTTTGAAAAATGTAAAACTAAGAAATTTAAGGTAACACTTTACAATAAGGTCATTAGTTAACATTAATTACATTAGTTAACATGAACTAATGATGAACTGCACTTCTACAGCATTTATTAATCTTTGTTAATGTTAATTTCAACATTTACTAATACATTATTAAAATCTTGTTAACATTAGTTAATGCACTGTGAACTAACATGAACAAACAATGAACTGAATTTTCATTAACGTTAATGAAGATTTGTAAATACAGTAACAAATGTATTGCTCATGGCTAGTTCATGTTAGTTAATGCATTATCTAATGAACCTTATTGTAAAGTGTTACCAAATTTACTGCACTGTTTAAAGAAAATGTGACATTGCACATGAGAGCATCTGTCAGCTGTTCTGACTTCAAATGAAGCACAAGCCGTTTTGTTGAATCATGGAGTTCATGTAGCTTTAGTGCTGCTGTCAGTAATGGAAAAGTGAGACATTACAAAAACCCACCCAAAAAATTCACTTCAATATTTCACATTGTTATACTGGTAATATATTTTGTAATGAAAATATTTGTATTAAATTAGAAAATACAAAATACTAAATTGAAATTGTCATGAGTGGTCCCTGTTGATTTCCCCACAATTTCAAACAGTTTAATTAATAAGCTTAAAAGAACAGCAAAACAGGTATGGCTTATAACATATTTATTTTATAATGTACAGATGTAATTGGCAATAGAGGTGTCATGGTCATGTGCACGGTGTTGAAGGCTAGTTCATTTATGCCAAAAATTTGTAAACATGGTCAGGTCACTCCTCCCAAGGGCTCATGTCTGTGTCGATGGCCACACAGTTATACGCAGCATAGCGAAGCTTCTCTTCACAAACTTTAGCACTGTGGATTAAACACATTTAAAATGCAGTCAAAAAAGGTACTTTTTATTCAGTTAATATGAAAAATAACATCATCATCCATATATTATATTGCATAAACACCTTGGGTATTTGGGTAGATAAAGAGTGCTGGAACATGTGGAAGATTGAGGAAGTGCATCTGTGGTTTCAGACCTAGACCAAAAAGCATTTGTTCAATATTTATTCAGATCACAACCTAAACGAACATGATCTCTTGTTATTTTCTTCACATCTTACCCTTGTTTATCTGGAAAGATGTAAATTGGAGCAGGAAGACGACTTCTACCAGTCACAAACCTCAAAAACCTGCTACGATCCTCTGGTAAAAGTGTAAATAAATCAACATGACAAATTTAGCTACTTCCTTTTGCAAGTTACTAGAAACAGTGGTTTCACGCACTACAAGGAACCTTACTAACCATTGGTGAAGTTCATCAGGGCTTCCCATAAGTACTGCACTCTGACATCTGTCTGTTCCAAATCTTCATAGCGTGCTGATAGAAAGTACATAAAAAATATATATAGTGTAATGTAATGTAATGTAATATAACATGAAAATTCCCAGTACATTAACAAACATTTAGATAAAATTCTAGCAAACAATTGACACTCAAATAAAAATCAATATAAAACTT
The DNA here is from genome assembly GCA_003731715.1 of Anabarilius grahami. NCBI lineage: Eukaryota > Metazoa > Chordata > Actinopteri > Cypriniformes > Xenocyprididae > Anabarilius > Anabarilius grahami. Next base: position 6,121,879 of record RJVU01044706.1, read on the forward strand.
GGGTCCTGAAGTAAAACTAGTTGAGAACTACTGCTGTACAGAGCTGTAATATTTTCATCCACTATTCGGTTCAATGCCTTCAAGAATTCATGCTGAGGCAGAGAATATCAATTATTAAATGCCCATGTCAACTGCTGTATGACTCACTGAGGCGTTTAAGGGCCTCCACTGTGATCTCTGGGTCTCCACACACTTTCTTCTCCACTTCCTGCCATGTCAGGAGATCAAGCACAGCTTGCGGCACCACTTTTACCAGTCCTGCCTGCATGGCAGCTATCTGAAGTGCAGGAACAGTATGGATTAAGCACAGGATTGTATGGACTGATCGGGAAATATATGCTTAGTACGTCCTCAAAAAGGATGGTTTTTTTTCTGTTAATTCCAAATATAATAGTCTTTTTTTTCTCTTTACCTGTTCTCGGCTCTCGTCTAGTCTCGATTTCTGTACCAGGCGTATGAACTCCATGCGATCTTCATATCGGACCACCACTCCACTTCCTCCTGGAATCAGCTCCACAAGCCGCCCGTCACTCAGGGGTGTGGTGTACACAAGCTCCTGGCCGAACTTAAAGTCAAATGTGTCCTTGTCCATATGCTCCATAGCCTCCAATAACTTCACCTAAGGAATCACAGCAAACATGTTTCATCAGTCCCACTGATTTCATGTTGGTTAAGGAAGTAGTCGCACTAAGATGCAAAGAAAAGACTGAAAGAAGAGATATATGGGCTTCTTACCAGCACTGAATCTACTGCAGGAAAATCTTTCGTCCAGCTGACCGTTTCTCCAATCAGCTGCTTCCACACCAGCCCTGGCAAAGCCAGAACCTAAAGGATAAATATCATGAAATCCCATTTTCTACCAAATGATCAAGGAAAGCTGACTTTAAATGAATACTAAGGTCTCACGGCAAGTACATAAAACTGACCAGAAAGTCTTTTCCACGAAGAGCCGCGCCCATTAGTTGCCCAATCCACTCAAACTTGTGGAATTCTCGGCATGAAGGATTTGGCACATAGAAGTCTCTGGCCTCTCCAGCTCCCTAAAAACAGTTTAATATTTATATAATGAGAGGTTCATAACTACCTTATCAGTTACATTAGAGTCAACTCCAATGCAATGGACTACAGCAGAATTAAAATAAATAAATAACAGAAAGAAAAGGACAGTGCATGTAATAACTGGGTTGTTACCTGGTTAGAGGTTCGAGTGAAGAACGGAAGTGGCATAGAGCACTCTGATGAGCTGGGACAAAGCTCTTCAGACATGTCTGCCAGGCTGTCTCGAAATCCACCGCCTGCAAGACAGGAATCTCAGGTCAGGGTACTGTTTCATTTCAGACATGTGAATTATTATGGGTGTGCGGAAGCTTATCACTATGACCTTGATCGATGATGCCTTCTGCAATGAATTTACATTCCCACCACTGGTCATATCGTGCTGGCCACCTGTAAGAAAGACGGAAATATATATTTGTGTGTATTAAGTATAACAAAGTGATAGTTAAAGTGATAGTATCATAACTAGCATGTTACGGAGCATTTTGACTATTTAGTCCAGCAACTTATGCGATTTCACCAGAGAGAGAGAAACTACCTGTAGTCCAGAGTTTTTTCATACTTGTCAGACGGCTTCAGTCCCTCATACACCTAGATAACAACAACAACAACAAAAAAAGTATTAATTAAACGCTACTATTCAAAAGACTATTCACTACTATTCAACTGGGGTCTATTGAATGTTTTTAAAAAGTCTCTTATGCTCACCAAGGCTGCATTTATTTGATCAAAAATACAGTAAAAATAGTAATATTGTAAAAAAAAATAATATATTTTAAAAAGCAATTTATTCCTGTAATGGCAAAGCTGAATTTTCAGCATCATTACTCTAGTCTTCAGTGATTCACATGATTCTTCAGAAATCATTAATATACTGATTTGGTGCTCAAAAAACATTTCAGATTATTGTCAATGTTAAAAACAGCTGTTTAATATTTTTGTGGAAACAATTTTTTATGATTATTTGATAAATAGAATGTTCAAATGCACAGCATGTATTTGAAATACATATCTTTTGTAACATTTTAAAATGTCATTACTTTTGATCAAATGAATGGGTTTTGCTGAACAATGCAGCATTCATATCTTAAATTTTTTTTTTTGAAACGTAGTGCATGTGTATGTTTTACACAAACATATTGTACATGAATTGGCACTTGTTTTGTGAACTACCTGAGTGAAGACAGCATTTTTACACGTGGGGTCCAGAGTGGGGTTGTCACGGTGCTCCATGGCAAGGCGACGGTTGATGTAAAGGCGGGGCATGAAGTTAGGCTTACTGGTCTCAGAGTCCTTCAGGCACTGGGTGATGAGGGCAGAGCGGCGCTTGGACAACAGCAGGAACTGCTTTATGCTCTACAGTGCAGCACAAAATTTGAGGAAAGAGAAAAAAAAGAGTTTGGCATGGGGTGTGCGATATGACAATATTAGATTGTGAACGATTAAAATGTCTCCATGAACTGCCTTACGCTGAACATTCCACCAGTTTTTTTTTTCTCTACTGTGGTTACTCTCACATGACATTATGGTTTTTCGTCATCACAAAAGTTTATTATTCGCATGTGATTTAAAGCCTTGCCAGTTTAAACTTCTGGGGCCATATTCACAAAACATCTTAAGGCTAAAAGTAGCTCCAAACTTGCCGATTTAGGAGAAATTCTTAAAAATGAAGTGAAGTGAAGTGAAGTGAAGTGAAGTGACATGTGGCCAAGTATGGTGACCCATACTCGGAATTTGTGCTCTGCATTTAACCCATCCAAGTGCACACACACAGCAGTGAACACACACACCCACCGTGAACACACACCCGGAGCAGTGGGCAGCCATTGCTGCGGCGCCCGGGGAGCAGTTGGGGGTACGGTGCCTTGCTCAAGGGTCTCACCTCAGTCGTGGTATTGAGGGTGGGGAGAGCGCTGGACATTCGCTCCCCTCACCGACAATCCCTGCCGGACCTGAGACTCGAACCCATGACCTTTGGGTTACAAGTCCGACTCTATCCATTAGGCCACGACTGCCCCGTGTCGCCCCGTGTCGCCAAAATAATGGGCATGTCAGTCCTAATTTTAGGAGTCCTACATTTTTGCTCTAAGAGTATTTCACAAAGCATTTTAGCGCTAAAACTAGCTCCTAAATCTGTGAAATGTTAGGAGTAGTCAAGAGGACTCCTAAGTCACTAAGACCAAATCACAAACAGTCCTAATCCACCCAAAGACACTGTACACCATTGAGGCAATAGCGATAGAGCCTTGGGTGCTGAACCTTTTCTTCATAAATGCAATAAATTTTGATTTATAGATTTGAATCTACGATGAGACGCCAAAAAAAATCTTTAACAAATAAATAAATATTGTCTGATTACCTGTGCCAGTGGTTTTCATGAGTTCACTCTTACAAATGATTGAATAGAGAGAAAAAAATATATAAATATATAATATATAAAATATATATATGTAGGCCTATGTATAATAAGCGTATTTGGTGTGCTGTCCAAGGGGATCGAGGGCTCTGAGCTTGAAATTTAGCCCAAACCCAAAGTTCTCCCCATATCCTCAACCGAGTGAGGAGCGGGTTGGCGGAGGGATGCAGAAAACCGTCGAAGTAACTATAAGCGAGNTCCTCCTCTCGAGCTGATTAGAAAGACCGTTTGAATGTGTTTCTCCCAAACTTTGTTTATAAAACAATTTGTCGCTTGAATTCTGCATTCTCTTGAGACGCAGACATCCAAGAGGTGGACAATTAACTGTATATACTAGTTTAATTAGTGACACTTAGCCTACATTTTAAAACCTTTATGGCAACAATATGGTAAAATTTTATTTTGAATATGGCAACATTTTTATTAAAAAACATTTAGTTGAATAGGGCAACATCTGTATTTTAAAACCTTTATTTTAATATGGAAACATGACACCTCATTCTACAATATTTCTATGATTAAATAGCTGACTCCTCCCCCATCAGCCAATCACTGTGTGTATAGTCCATAGCAACGAGGTCAACCCCGCCCTTACTCTTAGCTTAAGACTTCAGTCAGTTCCTTAGTAAAAGTTTGTCTCAGCAGCTTTGTGAATAGATTTTAAGAGAAAACTCTTAGCTAAGAACTTTTACTGCTATTTAGGAGAACTCTTAGTGGTAAGATAAAATGTTTTGTGAATACGGCCCCTGATATACAAACAAGACACACTTGTCCAAGGCAAGAGTACTAACTTTGATCTGGTTGAATGTTCCAAGGCTGTAGTCCCATGCAGGCACCATATGTGGTAATAGACTGTCCAGAAGTGTGATGAACCTACAGACACAAAAAAAGAATACTGAGAGTTGCCAAAAGCTCACAGATACAGGCCTTATCAAATCATATATTGCTGAGTGTTACCTCTGAATGACCAGAGCACGGTGATAGAGGACATCAGGAGGTGTGCCCTCCAATCTTGGGTAGCGCACTAGGTTGGGAGACTGAAACACGTCTGCATTGAGGCCCAAGTCACGCTCGCAGGACGATTTTATCTTTAGACCCCTGATTCGTACATCGATTCCCTCATCTACAGCAAAATAATAGTGACAAGAAATAAACAATAAGAATAGAAATGAACAGTCATGAGTCTGGCTCTCTATTCAGATGACAGCACATGTCTTACCTCTGCATTCCTCAATCCTGATCTCGATAACCGGCAAATGTGATGTCATGTCCTCCAGAACACAAACCTCTCCTATTAAGTTGCTACGAGAGAAATAAAGCCATACTGTTGCAATATTCATAACCTTTTATAACCTTTACATATTTATAATTATGGTATATATTCATATTTATAACATATTTACACATTGAAAATAGAGCTACTACTATTACTTTTACATATAAAATGATAATAGGCCCCAAAAAGTGGGACTTTTCCCACCACAATTAAAATGTAAGAAAGTTATTGCATTAGATAAATGCCACGTCGATATTTTGTTATTTAAACAAATTTTGTCAAGCACACTTTCCAAACAAAACTGCACCAAAAAAAAAAAAGAAAAAGTAGGTTTTAAATAATAAAACAAATTACTTACTCGTCTATTGTTACATCACTGTATTTCTTGAGATTATCTCCCTCTCCACCATATACAGTCACTCTTTTGGGCATGTAGTTGTCATCTGTTGAGTCCACTGTTAATATCAGTTTGCTAAAGGAAGAGAAAATAAAAAAATTTATGTTTTTATGTTCAGAGTTTTTATTCTGACTCAAATAGGTTTCATTTTCTGAATTCTGGAGAGCAAAAAAACAAACAAAAGAAAGATCAAATACAATGTTTTTTGTTTGAATCCAATGAAAATCAGATTTTTTGGAATGCACCCCAGTCTGAAAGATCAGATCAGATTTCATACAACGTACTGTAGACACACTGAATATTGACAACACTGTCTAAACGAACTGATCTGATTTCAGACAGTCAGGGTGTGTTCACACTTGTCATGTTTGGTTCGATTAAAACCAACCCTGGTACGATTGCTCTGTTAGTGCGGTTCATCTGAACGTGAGAACGCTGCCATCCGAACCCTGGTGAACACTAAACAATTGGACTGAGACCACTGAAAAGATGGGTCTCGGTCCGCTTTCAATCCAACTGGTGTGGTTCGAATGATATATGAACACAAAACAGACCAAAGACATGTAAACTAACCAAAAACAGGACGATGAGACCCTAAAAAGGACAGAATCCTCACGCATATCGTTTTTTCTTGTCATAGTCGCGAGTTTGCCCATCACAGGCATCAGACGCGCGTCTCCACGCAGCAGGTTGTTTGTGTGTGATGGATGGATTCCCGCCACTGTTTTGACTCCTTTAGACATTTTATAAGCTCTTCACGAGTTCCCAGCTGACCAAAATGCCATCATATGCAGGCTACGCACACACAACAAATACTCAAACACTTTATCTCAGCACACAGCGTTGTTTTGGATCTCAAAGCAGGCAATACGTCATAAAATCCGACCAATCAGGTTGTGAACGTATCCCTATGCCTTTAGGTTAGGTATCTTTTGGGTTCTGTGATAAAATTGCCAATCTGAATGCTAATCAGACCAGGACAGGACTAAATGTTTTTTGTTGTTATTTTGGTCTGAACCAAATGAACCAAACTACAAGTGTGGACACACCCTCAGTCTCAAAGGTTCAGATTTGATAACCAAATCAGATTTGAGTGCACTGTGAACAAAGTCCATGAGGATTAGAGTGACTAGCAAATCAGTTGTCCTTACTTGACCACAGTGCCTCTCTTCATGTGCAGACGGATCCAGTGCTGTCCCTGCATGCCATCGCTCTCCCAGTATGTCTCAGTGTCTCCATCTGTCAGGCAGCTTGCACCACCACTGGGGTCCTCCTTCAAACATAAAATCTCACTTACTAGTCTAAAACATCAATATGTTGACACTCACAGCTCTCTGCCCTTCGTTATTAAACAAAATGATAGCCCTCACATACTGAACTAGAAGACACATCAATGCTGGTCACGCATTGCTTCACACTGCCAAGATTTTCATCTTCCTTCCCAATGTGGTCGTAAAAGTAGTGTACGAGGTCCTCGTCACATTCAAACATCCACGTAGGAGGAGCATACCTGGAAGACAGAGATTGCATATAGTCCTTCACAAAATTAGGCAGATCATTTTTTATGGATCTATTCGTTTATTCAAAACATTTAATTCATACTGTACATACAATTATTTTAGTTTACCTGAATACCCCTCTTCTACAATAAGCATGTGTTTAACATTATCATAATGAAGGAAAAAAGGGCTCATTATAAGATTTGTTTGTTTGTTAGTTTATTGTTAAAGAAACTTCTTTGGGCATATATATGATTATTCTGCTACATTGCTATATATATATATATATATTATTCTGCATAGATATGATAACTGCTTATTAATATCAGAAAATATAAATTAGACTAAAATAAAAGTCACGTGGTGCAAACAAGCAGAAGTAAAACATAAAACAGGGAATGATATGACAGAGAGTTTTGTTTAATTATATAATAAAATTTATGTGTCAGAGCATCCACTCACCTCAGCTTTTGAACAGCGGCCTCGTCCGGCTCTGCCACCTTGGGTTTGGAACCCATGTGTAAGGAGTTTTCCACATCCACCACCTGCTCCCATCTACAAAGCCATCAAGGAAAAATGTTGGTCATTTATATCCATTGAATCGTCAGGATACATTTATTCACAATCAACACTTCTATATGTTAATATACGCGTTTCACATTAACAGCCAATTCAAGTACTGAGCCGTTACTAAACTGAATATGTCAGACTTTCCAGTTAAATTTTACTGGCAGCTTATTTTATAACAGTTGATCAAGGTGTTACTCTAAGAGCACAAACCATTTTATGCTAAAAAAAAAAACAACAACAAAAAACATACTACCATTCAAAAGTTTGGGGCTGTTAAGATTTTTTTATGTTTTTGAAAAGAAGTCTCTTATGTTCACCAAGGCTGCATTTATTTGATGAAAATACAGTTAAAACAGTAATATTGTGGAACATTATTATATTTTAAAATAACTGTTTTCTATTTAAATATATTTTAAAATGTAATGTATTCCTGTGATAGCAAAGCTGAATTTTCAGCAGCCATTACTCTAGTCTTCAGTCTCACATGACCCTTCAGAAATCATTCAAATAGGCTGATTTGTTGCTCAAGGAACATTTCTTATTATCCATGTTGAAAAGAGTTTAAAGGTGCCCTAGAATATTTTTTTAAAAAGATGTAATATAAGTCTAAGGTGTCCCCTGAATGTGTCTGTGAAGTTTCAGCTCAAAATACCCCATAGATTTTTTTTAATAAATTTTTTTAACTGCCTATTTTGGGGCATAATTAGAAATGAGCCGATTCAGGGTGTGTGGCCCTTTAAATCTCGTGCTCCACGCCCCAAGAGCTCGCGCTTGCCTTATACAACATAAAAAAAGTTCAAACAGCTAATATAACCCTCAAAATGGATCTTTACAAAGTGTTCGTCATGCAGCATGTCTAATCGCGTAAGTACAGTGTTTATTTTCATGTTTACATTTGATTCTGAATGAGTTTGAGGCTGTGCTCCGTGGCTAACGCTACACTGTTGGAGAGATTTATAAAGAATGAAGTTGTGTTTATGCATTATACAGACTGCAAGTGTTTAAAAATGAAAATAGCGACGGCTCTTGTCTCCGTGAATACAGTAAGAAAGGACGGTAACTTTAACCACATTTAACAGTACATTAGCAACATGCTAACGAAACATTTAGAAAGACAATTTACAAATATCCCTAAAAGTATCATGTAATCATGAATCATGTCAGTTATTATTGCTCCATCTGCCATTTTTTGCTATTGTCCTTGCTTGCTTACCTAGTCTGATGATTCGGCTGTGCACAGATCAAGACGTTACTGGCTGCCCTTGTCTAATGCCTTTCATAATGTTGGGAACATGGGCTGGCATATGCAAATATTGGGGGCGTACACCCCGACTGTTACGTAACAGTCGGTGTTATGTTGAGATTCGCCTGTTCTTCGGAGGTCTTTTAAACAAATGAGATTTATATAAGAAGGAGGAAACAATGGAGTTTGAGACTCACTGTATGTCTTTTCCATGTACTGAACTCTTGTAATTTAACTATGCCGAGGTAAATTCAATTTTTTTATCTAGGGCACCTTTAATATTTTTGTGTAAACCATGACTAAGGACAGCGTATTTTTATCCAATTCACTTCAAACTTCATCAGTATAATGTCAAAACATGGCAGATGTAGACCAAAAAAGATTATTGATATCTTAAATACTATTGCCATAGCAACGCATCAAACTTTAATAATATTCGTCGGTGTTTTTGAGGCTCTTAACATGCTTCAAGTTACATGAAACTCGACACACATTAGAGTGATCAGCCTGTAGACATGGGCAAAGCCTTAGAAACGGGCGAGGAGAGGGAGCTCTGTAGCGCCACCTTTTGACAAAAGTGTGGGGTTAGTTTCACCTACAGTCAGCAAACTCGGTACATATATTGTTCTCATTGAGCCGGACAACTTTGTAATTTACAGTCATTAGCTCTGACCAACAGGATGTCAGATATTTAGGTTTATTTAGGCTCTTAATTTTTAATTCATACAATTCACATCAAACTTTCTGAACATGGTGGCAAGACATTGAAAATGTTAAATTGTGAACAGATTTTGGATATCTCAATGGCGAGCGATTAAAGTATTGACAAAAAGGGATTTTAAATGCCTATTGCCCGCTGTGCACAGTTGCTCTGAAGCCACCGGGGTGGCGATGGCACCAGGGCTTGGGCCCGTCATTGCTGCTTGCAGCTATATTTTAAAATAGACATCTTCATTATCGATCAATTTATGCATAATTGGTAAATACAAGAATTTATTTCTTTAAATAAAAAATAAGCTTACAGACCACAGACTTTCAAAATTTTGCTCACTATTTAAAGATTTACAGTTTAAGTTTGTATGGATCAGGGAAATAGAAAATGGTGGACATTTAAAAATCCACAAACCTGCTACAAGGCTTGTGGTCATAGCCAAACAGCTGCTGTTGGCGGCTGATAGTGTCAGGAGATTCCACGGGCACAAGTCTGTCTCCACCTTCTGTGTGTTTACACACCAGGATCCAGCCCTCCTCTATGTCCAGACCAGCACGATACTCCTCCAGCTGCTCCTGTGATGGACAGAGCACACAATACAAAACATGCTGACTCTCATTTGAATGTCCATTGAGCTGAAGAGTGGAAGAATCCGGGTGCCACACAAACACATTACATGCAGTGACGTCATGAACCAGGAAGTCCCGTGTATACTGATATCAATAATGATACAGCAGATCAATCAGAATAGCGTCTGACACCAGTTCCCGACAACACCTCATACATTAAAATGTTCTACCTTGCTTATTTTGACCCACAGGCCATGGCTGTTGCAGTACTCCTCCCCTGTTGTCCGTATACATGTCCCTTTCTTGGGCTCGATGTTACACTTGCATAATTTCTTCTGTGGTGCCTGATGCGGGCTCTCCCACACCGACACCAGGCTTTTGCCACCCGAGTTGCCAGCTGTTGACGAGGACGCGGAAACGGAGCCCGACGACGAATCCTTACAGATTTTGTAGCAAACCTCTTTCGGCACGTAGCACAGGGACTCCGGCAGAGGTTCACTTTTTCGGAAACATTCAATGCACTTGTTTAAAAAGCGTATTCTCCCCAGGAGGGTGTTGGGGTTGACGTCCGGAGACATCTCCTCCAGTTTGAGTGCGCTAGCCGGGGAGCTAGCTGAGGATGTGTCAACACTGAGCAGTTCGGGCGTCAGCAAGCATTACACTCACATATGCTTTGCATTTATTTACCTGTTTGTCCGCTTTTAATGAGATCCGATGTAATAAACGAGCAGTACGACAAAAGACTAGATACAGTTTAGCATTTTTACTCCCGCTGAACTAAGCTTTCTCACGGATATACTGGCATCTGTCAAGACAGCTATGTGTCTTCACCGGTCCAAAGGGCGATGTGTGGTGTTTACTCGTTCCGGATAGACTGCCAGTTACACTCCCCTCATTTAAAATCGAAAAAAATGTATTTAAAAAAATTAAAATGTTTTGTTTATTAACATATTATATTTCGTATTATTATTATTATGTTTTACTTATGACATTTGTAGGAAATAACCACAGAGTGAAAAGGCGAACTGAAAAAGCAATGTGAATTTCCTAGTATTTTTTTTTTTCTTATTCATTTTAAGTCATAACGTTTTTAAATCCCACTTTTTAAAATAAGCATTAGGATTATTTAAACAATTTAATTAAGATTGGATATATGAATAAATTAATTGATGACACTGACGGTTGAAGGGTCCAAGGGTTATTTCTTTAACAAAATATTTGATTAACGTTCTTGGGGATTTTTAAAAAAAATAAATCTTGATAAACAGATCTTATATGTTTATCATTGTTCGGGTTATATAAAAAAAAGTAGGGCAAAAGTCACTAGAGCGACGGTACTTAATCACGTGATGAAACAGAGGTCGTTGATTGGTTGGTGCTTCACGATTTCTTTGTGGTGAACATTGTAAGGGCATTGAAGGATCTTAGTGCTGCCACTGAGAAATAGCGATGCTTTTTAATAAGGTATATACGCATTTCTTTTGACATATTTGCGAACAGAAACTATTTTGCATATGCATGCCGTTTTATTTGTTTCAAATGTAAAATCTGGTGAGTTTGAGATAGCTAGCCTAGCGCTAGGCAGTTCGATTAGCTGAATTCCTAGTCTATGCATTTCGAGATAATATCATTACATCTGGGATCATGAAGTTTTCACAAATGTGATAAGTTTATTGATTAATTAACCCTATCTATAAACAAAGTGCTTGGCAGGATATTACCTCATCTTGCCATACTGTAATGCAAATATACAGTAACATACTCTTGCCAAACTTATTCTACGGTGCATTAGAATGACAGTGATTTTGATATTATTAAATTAGGATAGTGATTAAATGCAATAATATTGTATATTGGTTAATTTGTGGATTATTTGAGTCGTTGACTTGTATAATCATTGTCCAACAGGTTTTGAGGGCAGGTGTTCGGACTGGACTCAGGTTTCAGAGTTCCGGCGCTCAAGCAAGTGCCAAAGTAGCGACTGCCACCTTGAAGGGAGCTCATGGAGGCTTCAGCTTTGGTATGTGTGATCATCCTCTGATTAGAATGTTACTTCTGCTCACCGTGTTTTCAGAAATCCCAAGGCACCATTACACCATCCCAACACACTATTCCTCAAATTTAACAGAATTTACTGACCAGCAGAAAGAGTTCCAGGAGTTGGCAAGAAAGTTTGCACGAGAGGAGATTGTCCCAGCTGCCGCATCATATGACAGAAGTGGTGAAGTAAGTTATTTAAATCTACCGGTCCGCCATATTACATATTTTTGATTTGCAAAAATTGTAATCGTTGATTTCCTCCTGGCAGTATCCATTTCCTCTCATTAAGAGAGCATGGGAGCTGGGTCTTATGAATGGACATATTCCAGAGGACTGTGGTAGGTACTTTAAGGTCCAGACCTAAAGACTGATGCCCAAAAATGATCATTCTGTCATTTGCTCACCTTCATGTCATTCCAAGTGCAAACCTGTATGACTTTCATTTTTCCATTAAACATAAAAGGAGACATTACAATAATCTACTGATTGCTTGTTTCTATGCAATTATAACATAAAAGCATCATAAAAGTAGTCCATATGTCTGAGGTCATTCGAAAGATTTGGGTAAAAGAACATCCTGACATTTAAGATGACATTAGCTGAAATGCAGCGCAGAAGTCACGTGGAACCCTTTTATGATACTTTTATGGCAGGGGTTTTCAAAGTGGGGTGTGGGGCCGCAAGGGAGTGCTGGGGATACATGGAAATTTAAAATAAGTAAATGATTAAATAAATAAATATATCTAATAGTATATATTTATAGTAAATAGTAAAATATTTTCCAAATAATATTTTGACTTATATTAATATGATTCTTTTTTCAACAGTACAAATTGAGTCTTTATTCAAGAAACTATAGTGGTGCCTTAAAGGATTAGTTCCATTCAGAATTAAAATTTCCTGATAATTTACTCACCTCCATGTCATCCAAGATGTTTATGTCTTTCTATCTTCAGTCGAAAATAAGGTTGAGAAAAACAGTCCAAGATTTTTCTCCATATAGTGGACTTCACTAGGGTACAACAGGTTAAAGGTCCAAATTGCAGTTTCAGTGCAGCTTCAAAGGGCTCTACACGATGAGGAATAAGGGTCTTGTCTAGTGAAACGATCGGTCATTTAAAAAAAATAAAATAAATAAATAAATAAAAATTATACTTTTTACCGCAGTAGGGTGAAAAACTTTACCTTTTATTTTGTAAAGGGCATTTGACTTAGTCTTTGCATGTTTGCTTTTTAGACACGGGATTGGTACCTCCACCTACATCACGTGTGACCTTTCTTATGTGATTACGTAATGCGTGGCGCATCGCAGAGCTAGTGCAAGATGAGCATTTGTGGTTAAAAAGTAGATTTTTTAATTTTTTTATTTTTTTTATTTTGTGTGGAAAATGACCAATCGTTTCACTAGACAAGACCCTTATTCCTTGGCTGTGATCATGTATACCCATTTGAAGCTGCACTGAAACTGCAATTTGGACCTTCAACCCGTTGGTCCCCATTGAAGTCCACTATATGGAGAAAAATCCTGGAACGTTTTTATCAAAAACCTTAATTTCTTTTCGACTAAAGAAAGAAAGACATGAACATCTTGGATGACATGGTGAGTAAATTGTCAGGGAATTTTAATTCTTAAGCAAACTAATCCTTTAATTGTCTTTTAAATCTTAGCATGGTGGTCCCTTGCTTGAGGGTGATTATATTTGGGGGTCTGTGGCATCTAAAAGATTTAAAACCCCTGCTTTTATGGTACTTTTTATGTCATTTTAGAGCTTGGCAGCTTCAGGCCTCCTTTTCTTTTTATAAAAGTGAAGAACC